>JAATWR010000135.1:0-50000 GCA_018703725.1 Brassica juncea
TCGTTTGCGGGAAATTTTTGAGTTTGGGAAGGTCTTTGGCCGTAGATTTCGAGATAATTGTTTCTAATCCAACGAAATTCCGCGAGTATCGGGATTTGAGATGGACTTGGATTTGTAGATTTTCCGTCGTCGAGGATGCGAGCAATGTGGCTTCGAGCTTTAGATGTGTTAAAAGATGAATCTTTTAAACAATCGGGAAGGCTTTACGGAAGACTCATTGTAGATCTCGGACGATCCAGACATGGGTTTCAAGGGACCAAGATGCCGCCATTGCCCGAGATCATGAGATGATCGCACGGATGGGCGCCAGGACCCTCGCCGTTGGCGCCAGATGGGAGTGGATGAGCCTTCCGTGAGTTTTATCGAGCGACGACCCGTTTCTTGGATTTGATCGTCGCTTGGTTTTTCTTTCGAGGATTTTCGGGTGACGATTTCGTCATTGACTGATTTTGACCCCAACAGTTAGCCCCCCGGCTAGCTAGGAACCGTAGAGCCTGTCGGATCCTAGCTTGCGGTATAGCCGTGTGGGAAGGTGTTGAGACGTAATCGTTTGCCGAAAATCGGGGTAAATAGTGATTTTACCCCCTTTATATGGATGGAGTAAGAAATCTCATTCTTACTTCATTACAAGATTTTTACTCTCTCTCTCAAGAATCCTTTCTCTCTCTTTAAGAACAATGTCTTCAAGATCCTCAAAGAGAAACTCTTCTTCCCATTCATCCTCGGATGACTCTCCTGCCCATGTGACGGTGAAGCAGGAGGAGTTGGTCGAGGAGGAAAAGAAGAATGCGTATTACCGAGCCCTTGTAGGTTCGCCCCCAACACTGCCAGAGATCCCTGTTCCGAGGAGGCCTCTGAGGCAGCCCGGTGCTCCTTTTGCGCCGAGCTCGGTTTCTCGTAAATATCTCAAGGTTCTTCGAGATTTTTACCAGGTTCCTGAAGGAGTCAAATTCCGGATTCCCGTTGGTAATGAGAGTGCAAGGAATCCCCCGCAAGGTTTCTTTACATGTTACGAAGCTTTCTTTACGTACTGCCGTATGTGGTTCCCGATCCCTGGTGCCATTGTTCGTGCGCTTCACCGCTTCGAACTTTCGATCAGCCAACTCAGCGTTCCTGCCTTGGAGAGTTGGCTTGGCGTACTGATCGCTAGCTACGAACTCGGGATTGATCTTGGTCCCGACGATTTCGAAGGTCTTTGGGGCACTCGGCCGACGGGGAGTGACGGTTACTACTCCATGCTGCCTAAGAAGGATATGGCCGTGATTCAGGGGACTACTTCGAATCCCAAATCGTGGCAGGAGCGTTTCTTTTTCGTCCAAATAGATGGTGAGTCTGTCGAGGAGAGCTATCTCCATCTATTTCCGCGAGCATGGAACTTCAACCGAGGTAATACGACGAAAACCCCGTTGTCTATTTCACCTTTTCGGAAGTGCGAGTTTTAGTGAAAAAGTTTTGCTTTGTAGGGAACAATCCTACTGCGCATTTGCCTGGTGACGTCTTTGTCAAGAGAGATCTTCTTCGTCAAAGACCGTTTTTCTGGAAATCCTTCACCCTCGAACGGATTCGAGACGCGGTTAGGCTTTATCGGTCCCGAGATCCTGTCCCGTCGTACGACGCTGAACCTGTCACCGCAGCTCCTACTCGGAGGCGCAGACAGAGGTCTCGTAAGGGGAAGGAAATCGATGATGGGGAAGGCTCGGAAAGTCCTTCACCGTTGGGAGAAAAACCTAGTTTTGCTCCAACGGAAAAAGGCGGAGCCAGCGGTTTTCCACCTAACAACTTCTTTGATGGCCTTCCTCCGGAGTTTACTACTGACGAGTCGCTGGAGGATGAGGAGAAACAACGGGTTTTTGCCGAGGGCTCCCAACGTGTCAACGAGGTTTGGCCCTTCGAACTTTTTAACCTTATGTCCGAATCTGTGTGTAAGCATACTTGCTGATCTTGAGTTTATGCAGGGACTAAGAGTGTTTAGCGAGGCGCTTGACTCGAGTTTCCGCAAATCTAGGATTGCTAACTTCAAGGCCATAGAAGCAGAGCGAGAGCTTTTCCGGTTCCGACAAGAGGTAAAGGCGCAGAATGCGAAGCAAGCTGAGCTTCACGCTCGAGCTCTCATTCGGGCGGAAAGGAGAGGAAGAAGGATGGTCACAGCGGAGGTGGCAAGACGGGCGGAATCGTTTACTGCTGAGTTTCAATGTTTTAAAGAAGCTCGGGAGTTTGTTGGTGATTTCCGCGAGTTTCGGGGTTCGGTCGTAAACCTTCACAAGTCTCAGAACCCGGATTTCTCCTTCGATTCCGAGATTGCTGAAATGAAGGATTTCATGGCCGAGTGCGCTCATGCTGAGTCCTTGGTTCCTCCGGTAGAAGAAAGAGTCCGGAGACTATGGGAACCTATCGAGGTTTCCGAGGATACGGTGGAGGCCGGAGCCGATGAGAACGCCGAGGGTGGTGGGAACGCTCAAGGCGTGAATGAGGAAGTGGACCAGCCTGCTAGTTCATTTGGGATTTCCGCATCTGGATTTCTCAATGTTGACTTCCTTTTGTGAATCGTATTTTTTGGCCGTGCGTGGCCGTTTTTAGTAATTTATTCTGCGATCGTTGGAGGTTGCATTCTTATGTTTTGGGACTGGCCGTTGGTGGCTTTGAATCCTGCCGTCTTTTGCGGCTTTTATGAATATGAAAATTTGCGAGATTTCGTCTTTTGTTTTGATTTATACTTTCGTCAAGTGTAGAGGGAAGGATGCGAGTAGTCACTTCGTATCCTAACTCTTTTTTTTTGTCGCTTGGTCCGTATGCTACTTTTTAGCGAGCGTTTTAGGTGTAAGCGATAAGAGACATGTTTTGGGATCTCGTATACGATACTATGTCTGTGAGATGTCAAGATCCAGCAAGACTGGGTTTAGGGCAAGACCTAGGCTTACTCTCAGCTTTAAGGCTGTGCGATGACTGATCGGCTTTCGTTTTGCCTGTTAGTGATTTCTTCCTGATTCTTTTCGTTTAAAGTCCGCGACTAGTCGCCGGCTTATATGACTTGTATTAAAAGAATCAAGCTATCTTCGGAGTTTATCCGAGACGCTAAACCAAAATTTTGGGTTTCTTGTATAGCGCGCTATGATATCCTTGTCGGATGTAAGAGGACCTTGTAGGTCTGACTACGAGTTTGTATTGAGTGAAACGTTTCTTGTGTGCGTCCGTCGGGGCCAATCGACGGGCGTGAGTTATTTTTAAGTCGCAGGTGGACTGTCTTTTGCGGATAATACGAGTTTTATTATCTTTTTAAGAAGTTGCGACGTCTCGCGTTTCTTTTGAAGATATGATTTTCGTTTTTCCGAAGCGTTGATGCGTTTAAGCGAGCATGAAAGACAGAAAGAATTTTATTAAAAATTTCGAGAAGTTAGAGTACATGTGCGGATTTTTCGCGTTTTTGTGGGAGTATAGGAGTATACGCACCCAGTCCCCCCCCCTTTTGGTGAGGGGGATAGCTGAACTCGCCGGGTTTCGACGAGCTGCCTACGAACCTCTTTCGAGGATCAAGCCATCTCGTAGTTCTGATAGTTGCCGCAGACGTTTTTACTCCCCGTGCGTCGCCGTTCCGATCGTGCTGGTCGGATCATTGGTTTGTGCGGGGGTCGAGCTGTCCGCTCTTACGGCGGTGGATTCAGAGGCTTTGTCGCCGTCTTGAATCGTTGCCTATTCGGATGATTCTGGATCATCTTTCTTCGAGTCTTCGGGAATGTTGTGTGATTCCTTTGCTCGTTTCGGGTTGGCCGCAGGGGCGTTCCGATCTTTTCGCAGTTTGAACTCGGCTAGGTAACAGAGTTTTGATTGTTTCTGACTCCCCCATATGGCTGCGGTTCCGGTCGGAGTCGGAAACTTGATACCGAGGTGATATGTGGATGGTACTGCCTTCATGGAGTTGATCCAAGGGGTTCCCATGATGGCGTTGTAGATGGCCGGGTTGTCGACTACTGCAAACTCGACGATCTTTGTAACTTCCTTTGCCATGACTGGGAGTTTAATTCTCCCGAGGGTCATGGTAGTGACGCCCGAAAACCCCGTCAAAGGTTTTGGCTCAGGGACGACTTCCCCAAGTGGGATCTTCATCCTGTAGAGGGTGTCGCGGAAGATGACGTTGACCGTGCTTCCTGTATCGACGAGAATGCGGCCGACTTCGAGATCCTGGATGACCAGGTCGATTACCAAAGGATCGCGGTGAGGTTTGTCGATTCCGACGGTCTCGTGTTCCTCGAAAGCGATTGTGTGGTTAGGAACATCGCTGTCTGGGAACCAGTTGGAACTTGTCTCGGCTTTTCGCCCGTAGGCTTTTATCGATGAGACAGAGTCTTGGTAGAACTGTGATCCTCCGATGATCATGTTTACCCTCTAGCGACTGCTGTTGTTCCCTTGGTCGTCCTGTCTTCTTCCGCGCTTTTCCCCCGATTGGTTTTCGGTCGCGCGGTCCTCGGAGACAGTTTTGTTGGTCTTTGGGCGGTCGGAGTCCAGGAGCAAGTCCTTTATACTCTTGACCTTTGATAGTTCGCCGGTGAGGAGTTTTGCGGCGAGCCGGGCGCCGAGAACCTTGCAGTTCGCAGTGGAGTGACCTCTGGTCTCGTGGAACTCGCAGTAGGAGTTATCCTTGTACTGGTTCCTGGTCCAGGTGTTTCCGGAGGTTTTGCCTTGCTCCGAGTTGATGGCGTAGTTATGCTCGCCTTGGGCGTCTTCCCCTTCGTGATGGACGTACTTGTCGTTATGAGAGGGTTTCTTCTTGGACGCGGTTTTCTGCGGTCCGTGCTTCTGCGATAGAAGCTTCATCTCTTCTTCCATGATGATGAAATCCGTTTCCTTGTGGAGAGTATCCTGGATTGTCTGCGGTTTTTCCAGTAGTATCCAATTTCGGAACTTCGACTTGTACCAGAGAGTTTTCCTCAGGGCGTCGATTGCGACATTGTCGCTGATGCCCGTTACTCTGGCCATCACCAGTTTGAATCTTCGCATGAAATCGCGGAGCGACTCGTCCTCCTTCTGAGCTAGACTCCATAGATCCACGTCGGACGTTTCTCTATCCATGAACATGGAGTATTGTTTGAGAAACGCCGAGGCCAGTTGGCGGAAGCTTCCGATGTAGTTCCTTTTGAGCCAGGAGAACCACTCGAGCGCAGCGCCTTTGAGGTGCTCGACGAAGAGAAGACAATGACCTGCGTCCCGTTCGCGCTCCGGGAGTTTGCACCTACCCATTGCGATCTGGAAGGACTGCAGGTGCGATTTAGGATCCGTCGTACCGTCATAGACCGGGATTTTGATCTTCCCTGGGTCTGAGATGCGTGTTTCCGTGATCCGAGTGGTGAATGGTGTTTTCCGTGCTTCCTCGAGAAGTCTATCGATCTCGGGGGCGGAACTGGTCGCCTGATGGATTTGCGATTTTACCGCTTTCACTTCGGCCACGGTCTTTTTGAGAGATTCGCGGAGATCATGGATCTCGCTATTGCTGCCGGCGTTCCTCCGAATCTGTAGGCGCTGGTTGCGATAGATCCGAGTTTGATCTTCCGCGAGTTCTTCCTGCTCCATCCAGTAGAGTTCTTCTTCCTCTTCTGTCATGGGCCTGTCGAAGGATACCGTCTGCGGAGCGGACTGGCTTCGGGTTCTCCTGGGGTGGATGTCAGCGTCTTCATCGGAAAGATCCGATTGGTCGCTGATATCTAGATTGATGCACTCGACGTCGCTTTCCTTGTTTCCCGTCGCCGGGAGTGGAAGGTTCTGCGAGGTCGTTTGCTGTCCTTTCGGAGCCGTTTCCTCGGGAGTGGGCTCTTTCGGGGCATCTTTTTCTCGCGCTTCGGGAGATCCGAAGTCGAGTCTTCTGCCGCGGCGTGCCTTGGTGGATCCGCGCGGCAACTTGCTCCTCGCAGTTAAGGTGTCGACCTGTTTTGCGAGCGAGGTTATCAGCTTGTCCTGTTGTTCTGCCCGCGCCTGGGCGGAGGTAAACAGTTCCTTCATCTGCCTGAGCGCCTCAATGTTTGCATCAGCAGTGACTGCGGACGCATCTCCAGCTGGAGTCTTCTCAGCGTTGGCGTCGACGGGTGTTCCGTCTAGCGCTGGCTGATCTTTGGTGACGTCGGTAGACATGATCGAGCGTGTGCAGTTGCGAGATAGATAGATCCGTAACCCCCCCCCCCTCCTTCTAGCGCCAAACTGTGGGAACCGAAATTCACACCGTCAATTTCCGATAAAGATTTACGGAGGAAAACCGAGTTAACCCGATCTTCCTTGAAGGTCCCGGATATCTGCTGGGCCGCACACGAAACAATCAAATAAAGTTGCGAAAATAGAAATCGTAAAAGTTGAGCGAAAGAGATTTTATTTCTGAATTCTCGTTTGAGCGTGTACAACAAGAAAAGAAACCGGCCGTAAGGGCTGTCGAGGAGTTCGCTAGTCTGGTTGCCTAAGTCTATCCTAGTTGAGTCGCAGCTTGCTAGTGAAAACAGAAAAGAATGCTAAATCTCTCTAAGTGCTAAGTGCTTGAAAGTTTTTGATCTGGTTTGCTTCTTGCTCAAAGCTCTCCTTATATACTCCTCCTAAGACGGTCTATCTTCTCGCGGGCTGAGTCGGGCTTTTTCCATTTTCGTCCATCTTCGTGTTTATCGGGAAACTTGACATTTATCTTCTGGAAACTTGACATTTATCTTCTGGAAACTTGACATTTATCTCTTATATGAGGATAAAGATAAATCGTCATAGTTTATCCTTTTTTTTTTGGAAAATCGTACGTGGGCCGTTTTTGGCCATGTTGGGCCGTTTAGGCGTTTTTACGGTTTTTCGAAAGGACGGTCTTTGAAGGTTTCTGTGTTTCCGAAGAAACCTTAATTCCTCGCATAGTCGAGATAGTGGTGTTCCAGAATAACCGTGATCGTACCAAACTTGTGTAGATTGATCCGGAAAAGCTAAGGCGGGATCGAACCGGGCACGATAGGACCGAGACCGGGACGAGGGCCGCGGACCGACGCCAGGCCGACCCGCGCGACGGGTGCCGCCGGCGCTGATGTCTTGCATATTTACATGTTTTTAGCCATCATATCTTATGCATTTTTGCTCATTTAGATTAGGCATTAGGCATCTTTAGGCTCATTTTGCATTCATAAGTCCCTATTAGGTGTTGGAGCACACTTTGGAGATATTGAAGATGTTTGGGAGTTTTGTGATGAAAAAGAAGGGTTTAAAGATGAACATGGACAGAGGCCTTAGGAATACCTTCTGATGCTAATATTTGGTGGAGACATGGCATTCTGAGTTAGCTTTCCAATGGAAGTGGTTTCAAGACATTTGGAGCCATATTGGAGGAGTTATGATCAATTGAGTGGAAGCATGTCAAGCAACCCGGGTAACCACACCCGAGCCAAACCATCAGGTCATGCTAGATGAGCTCAGTACGCGGCCCGTACCACCCGAGCACGAGGACCCGCACGGGATGAGAGCTGGACGACACGCGGGTGCACACAACCGGGGAGAATCACCCGCACGGGACGGACAAGGGACGGACGGACTGGACGACCAAGGACGCACCCGACCTTGCCTCACCCGCGTACCAGCAGACACCCGACAGCACCTGCCCGACCTAGACTGCCCGCACGTTCAGACGAGCTCCGGACACTTCCAGCACCACCCGGACCAGGACACTCGGACGTCCCACAGTCCCTCCTACCCGCGTACCAGCCTGCACACCCGACTAGTATCACCCGGCCAGCACCACCCGCACGTCCTGCCACCAGCTGGACGCCCACCACACGGCCGAACACACCCGGCCTAGAGAGGCCGCACGGCCTGGACGCCGGACGAGCAGGACACACCCGACCTGGACACACCCGGTCTGGACAAACACTAGCTGACCCGGGTGGCTCAGCTTCTTCCTTTCTTCCTAGCTTCTCATTGGTTGAAAATCAAGTTGGCCAAGGACCTTTTAGTAATTTTTATTTTATGTTTCTAAGGGTTTCCAAGCCCCATATAAATACTCTTGTATCCCCTTTGAGGGACTTATCTCATTATCTATCAAAGAACACATTAAACCTCTTGAGTAAAGTTTCATCTTGATTCTTAATCTCATCTCATCTTGTGTTTTTGATTGTTTGATTTCATATCCTTTCTTTCTCTATATGTTTAAGCTTAAATCTATCATGGGTTTAAGAGTAAGCATGTGGATTAGTGAGTAGATCCTTCTAAGATCCATGGGTTAGGGTGATAGAGAGTGATTAAGTTAGATCCAAGGTGTCTATTGTTAGATCCATCATTTCCTTGCATAGATTTGGTATTTTTAAAGCTATATTTGAGTTGGCCTCTCAAGCATAGAGCTATAGGCATTTCATGCCCGGAAGGTGTTCTATGAAATGCCTGAACCAACTCATCTATGCTTTTAGCTTGCTTTGCCTAAGGGATTAGTTGTCAAAGGAGCTAGGATTGCTATTAGACTCATTCTCCATGTTTGCTTTGATCATTACAGCCAAAGGGATTTGGTGTACTTGGGTGATCATTGCAAAAGAGCATTCATCTAGGGATAGAGCTTGCTTAGTTTTGTTGTCTAGGCATAAGGATTAGATTGATTGAAAAGTTAGCATCTTGGATTGAAGCTTAATCATTTGATATCAAGTCCCTATACCCATGGGTCTCACTCTCCTCATAAGAAAGAAAGTTCAATCTTTTATTGCATTTTTTATATTGTCTTAGTTTCTCAATCATCCTCTCATCTTGATAGACTTAGATTAAGCATGAACTTGCATTCCCTTTGCATTAGAATCTCTTAGAATTGGATTGACATCTTGTATTCTACAACATTTGATTAGGACCTGAAAAGGCCGGTCATCAAATTGGCGCCGTTGCCAGCTTCTAAGTTGATTTTGACATTGGGATTTAGTTATTTGCTTGAGACTAAGTCATTTTTCTTTTTATTGTATCCTGTGATATTGGTTCTTGCCTCTTGTATCTTTGACTTTCAGGTGTATGATCACAAGAAGCAGAGGGGCATCCAACTTGGTTCCTACTGTTGAAGAGATTGCTGCACTTGAGAGGGAGATAGCTAGACAAAGAAGAGAAGTAGAGCAACAGGCTCATCTTCAAAGGTTGGGGTTTGAGATGGAGAATCTGCCTCAAGATGGTAATGTCCAAGGGGACAATGGTCCAAGAGCTGACAATCCTAGACCACCACGCCAGCCACATCACCAACCACGCCAAGCAAGAGCCATTGGAGCCTATGACCAACCTCACATTCATGGTCATAGGTTGGGAATCAGAGCACCAGCTGTGGAGAACAACAACTTTGAGATCAAAGCAGGCCTACTGCATTTGATTGAGAACAACAAGTTCCATGGCCTTGCTGTGGAGGATCCCCTTGATCACTTGGACACATTTGATAGCTACTGTAGCTTGTCCAAGATTAATGGAGTCTCTGAAGATGCTTTCAAGCTGAGGTTGTTTCCATTCTCTTTGGGAGACAAGGCACATCTATGGGAGAAGGCTGTTCCAAGTGACTCTATCACTACTTGGAATGAGTGCAAGAGAGCATTCCTAGAGAAATTCTTCTCTACCTCAAGAACAGCCAAGATCAGAAATGAGATCTCTAGCTTTCAGCAGAAGAACCTTGAGAGCTTTAGTGAAGCATGGGAGAGGTTCAAGGGCTATTGGTCTCAATGCCCACATCATGGCTTCACCAAGGAGAGTTTGCTTAGTACCTTCTACAGAGGTGCTCTACCAGAGTTCAGGAGCAGATTGGACACAGCCAGCAATGGGTTCTTCTTGGGCAGAACTGAGCAGGATGCTGAGGAGCTGGTGGAAAACATGGCCAGGAGTGACTCAGTCTACAGTGAGGAGCATGATAGGGCCAACAGAGGCACTGATGAAGATGATCCGCACACAAGAAAGGCCCTGAAATCTCTCCAAGAAAAGTTGGACAAGCTTCTTGTAGAGAAGGCTAAGCAAGAGCAGCTTAACTCCATTGGGAACCAGAAACAGCAACAGCCTGCTAGGACTACTGAAGTTCATGGTGTAGAAGGTCAAGAGGAGCTGTGCTTCATCAATTCTAATGGCACATGGTATAGGAAAGAGCCCAACTTCCAATACCAAAACAACTACCAGCAAAGACCTTACTACAACAATCACCAAGGAGGTTACCAAGCAAACCAGCCTACTCAGCCCCAAGGAAGCTCTTCTCCAGCTCAGGCTCCAAGTTCAAATTTGGAGTCCATGTTCAAGCAACTATTAGAAGCTCAAGAAAGAAATGCTAAGACCATTGGTGATGAGTTCAAGAACATCCATGCTAAGATTGATGGAACCTATTCTAACCTCAACAACAAGTACATGCAACTTGCCTCTCACCTCAAAGCTTTGGAGAGCCAAGTTGAATCCATGTCTTCATCATCCAAGAATCCAATGGGATCTCTACCAGGAAAACCAGAGAAGAACCCTAAGGAGACTTGCAATGTTATCATCTCCACTTCTTCAGGGATTGCATTGAGTGATCATAAGAATGAAGTTGATGAGATTGAGAGGCTAGTGCTTGGAAATCAGATTGAACATGATAAGAGACTGGTTGTGGCCACAGCTGAAGCTAGAGTTGTGAAGAGAGCTGATAAGAAGGTTCAAGGAAAGATTGATGAACCTAAGGTTGAGACACAAGTTGAGAAGAGTGCTAAGCCCAAGCTGAAAGAAGTGAAGGAAGAAGACAATGAGTTTGAGCTATCACCCTATGATAAGCTCCCTTACCCTCAAAGGTTCCTCACCAAAGCTCAAAAGAAAGTGATCTCAAAGTTCCGGAAGGATCTTAGTGATATTGGAGTCAAGCTTCCAGAGATCAGCAATATGCATGCTGCTCATGTCCAAATGATGCTCATACAAGACATTCTCACCCACCAAGCTAAAGTGGCTGAGCTTTTGGACATCTCACTTCTGAAGATTGATCCACCAATCCCTCCCAAGTCCCTCCCTAAGCTTGAGTCTCAAGGGAAGTTCACATTGTCTTGCTCTCTTGGTCAACTAACAATGGATGATGCTCTTGTTGATAGTGGAGCTAGTGTGAATGTCATCTCCTTGGATATGATGCAGCATATTGGGATTGAAAGCATGGAAACAGATACTCCTCCTCTCACCTTTGGGGATTCCTCTTCTACAACCCCACTTGGCATAATCAAGGACTTTCCCTTGAAGATTGGATCCTGCACCATACCTATTGACCTCACTGTTTTGAATATGGCATCTGCAGAAAGAGTCCCTTTGATCCTTGGCACTCCTTTCCTCACTACAGTTGGAGCTTGCATTGACTTTCCCAACAAGAAGGTCACTCTCATGCATGTCAACAAAGCTGTCTCCTATCCTCTCCAGCCCCCACTCGAATCAGACTATTGTGGGACAATAACTCGTGCTGCACAAGCTGTTGAGAAGCCCCAAGATGAAGAGGTTGTTGGAAAGAAAGAAGGTCTTGATGGAGAGTGTTCTAAGGAGTTGTGTGTTGAGCACTTGGAAAGTGCTAAAAGAGAGGGGATGGGTGGAGCCTCAAAGGCCACTCATGGCAAGGAGAAGATAGTGAAAGAGCCTCATCCTCCACCTCTTGATTTGCTCTCACACACTCTCACTCTCCATCCAAAGAAGCTCAAGGATGGAGCCATTGAGTACAAGATCAAGCATAAGGGCAGGTCCACACCATTCTCAAATGCTAGAGCCATCATCACTCCTCAGCTCCAAGATGACCCAATCAAGCTTCAAGAGCTTCTCTCTCAGGTCCTCACCATCACACTTGAAGGTGGGAAGGATCCTCCTTCTCACTAGTTCAAGAGACAAGGTAGTCAAGCTAAGTGACTCAAAACAAGCTCACTTGGGAGGAAGTCCCATGGTTATCCTTGTACATAGTTTTGAAATTTCAATTCTCTTTTAAGTTTTTAATAAAAGTGGTCAAGGTTTTCAGGTTGAGCCAAGCACTAGAGGAGAGAAGAATGGTGGTGAACCACTTGAGCCCCATGATCCATGTAGCAGCCTCCTCTAGTTGCTATGAACCAAGCCAGCTTCTAGTCATGCCACAAGCACCATACCCAAATCTCCTCGTGTGGTATCACTCCAACCCTTCTTGTATATACATTTGCTTTTATCTTGTTGGGGTATCTCCTTCTCTCTTACTCACACAGAGACTGTGTGATTTAAGTGTGGGGGAGGTACCGGATATTTGATCATGTTTGCTTTGTGATTTTGAGTCTCATGCATTGCATTGTACAATCATAAGTGCATAGAAAATCTAAAAAATTTTAAATTTTTGAATCATGTAAGATTGCATCACTTGCATCCTTAGGATTGAGTCTAGAGCATATAGGTTGCATTCATTTGCATATGGAGCATTGCCTTGTGAAGAACACTCGTTTGCACTGAATTTGGCACCCTAGTTAAACATATCAAGTAGCTTGAGCACCTTTTGAAAAAGCTTGCATGCTTTGAGCCTTGAAAACTCTTCTTGAAACTTGCTTGCTTGCTTGATATTGGCATTGTTCTTAAGACCAGCTCCATCCTGAACTTAGACTTGAATGAACTTAATCTCTCTTGCATATGGGCATTTGCATACTTGATCATGGATCTCATACACATTTGGGTTATCTTTTTCCATTGTACCACCCTTTGTTAACCCAAATGGCACTCCCTTACCCTTGAACCCTATCCATTCTTTGAAGCCTACATTGATTTGCTTGAGTGAGGCCTCTTTTGATAGCTTGTCATGTGCAAAATCTTGAGAGTATTGGGAGCGACATGGATTTGTTCTCATCTCTTGCTAGCATAGGGTCACCATTTGAGCTAGCTTCTAGGATGGTGAGTGAAGTGCTTGTTGCCTAATTGTTTACATTTTGGGTTTGGGGATGTGACAAAGTTGAGATTGATGAGCAAAAAGTTTTGATAAAGAAATGCCCTAGGGACCTAGAAATAAAAAAAAAATGAATGAAAAGCTCTTAGTTGAAGTCTTTGACCTTCCCCCTCATGCATATATAAAAAAAAAAAAAAAAAAAAAGAAAAGAAAAGAAAAGAAAAAGAAAAAAAAAAAAAAAGAGATTCAATAAGATAGTGGGGAAGGAAAGATTTAAGAGTTAGAGTTTAGAATGTGAATAGAGGTCCTTAGAGGTAGCATCATGAGAAAGAAAATGTTCATTGGGTGAGTGATGTGAATATGTCTTCATTTTGGGTTATGGGATGAATTAAGTGGGGTGTAGAACTTGTAATCACTTAGGATTTGGGTAGAATGATGAGGATGGATCCATGTATGCATGAATTGCTCCTAGTCTTAGATAAATTTTGCATAATGATCAAGCTCCTGGATTTTTGAGTGATTGCCACCTTGAAATGATGCATTGAACCCTCCTTTTCATCCATATTAGACCATTTGATCACCTAACCAAATGATTGAGATCATGTGCCCATTTGTGAGACTTCACCTTGTGTGTGTGTGTGTGAATCAATGTGAGGGCTGGTTAAGAGAACATGTTGGTTGATAGGCATTGCATCTTGTGTAGAGGCATAAGAGTCATTGATAGGCCTTGTGAAGCTAGAGCATAATAAGAAAGTTTTGCTCATGCTATTTGCTATGTTTCTTTAGGATGTCAGGTTGAGTGCTATGAGTGTTTCCTGTGGCTTTGTTCCCATCCTTGCATCCACCCCCCTTGTGTTTGAAAAGTTTACTTGAGGACAAGCAAAGGTCTAGTGTGGGGGAGTTGATGTCTTGCATATTTACATGTTTTTAGCCATCATATCTTATGCATTTTTGCTCATTTAGATTAGGCATTAGGCATCTTTAGGCTCATTTTGCATTCATAAGTCCCTATTAGGTGTTGGAGCACACTTTGGAGATATTGAAGATGTTTGGGAGTTTTGTGATGAAAAAGAAGGGTTTAAAGATGAACATGGACAGAGGCCTTAGGAATACCTTCTGATGCTAATATTTGGTGGAGACATGGCATTCTGAGTTAGCTTTCCAATGGAAGTGGTTTCAAGACATTTGGAGCCATATTGGAGGAGTTATGATCAATTGAGTGGAAGCATGTCAAGCAACCCGGGTAACCACACCCGAGCCAAACCATCAGGTCATGCTAGATGAGCTCAGTACGCGGCCCGTACCACCCGAGCACGAGGACCCGCACGGGATGAGAGCTGGACGACACGCGGGTGCACACAACCGGGGAGAATCACCCGCACGGGACGGACAAGGGACGGACGGACTGGACGACCAAGGACGCACCCGACCTTGCCTCACCCGCGTACCAGCAGACACCCGACAGCACCTGCCCGACCTAGACTGCCCGCACGTTCAGACGAGCTCCGGACACTTCCAGCACCACCCGGACCAGGACACTCGGACGTCCCACAGTCCCTCCTACCCGCGTACCAGCCTGCACACCCGACTAGTATCACCCGGCCAGCACCACCCGCACGTCCTGCCACCAGCTGGACGCCCACCACACGGCCGAACACACCCGGCCTAGAGAGGCCGCACGGCCTGGACCGGACGAGCAGGACACACCCGACCTGGACACACCCGGTCTGGACAAACACTAGCTAACCCGGGTGGCTCAGCTTCTTCCTTTCTTCCTAGCTTCTCATTGGTTGAAAATCAAGTTGGCCAAGGACCTTTTAGTAATTTTTATTTTATGTTTCTAAGGGTTTCCAAGCCCCATATAAATACTCTTGTATCCCCTTTGAGGGACTTATCTCATTATCTATCAAAGAACACATTAAACCTCTTGAGTAAAGTTTCATCTTGATTCTTAATCTCATCTCATCTTGTGTTTTTGATTGTTTGATTTCATATCCTTTCTTTCTCTATATGTTTAAGCTTAAATCTATCATGGGTTTAAGAGTAAGCATGTGGATTAGTGAGTAGATCCTTCTAAGATCCATGGGTTAGGGTGATAGAGAGTGATTAAGTTAGATCCTAGGTGCCTATTGTTAGATCCATCATTTCCTTGCATAGATTTGGTATTTTTAAAGCTATATTTGAGTTGGCCTCTCAAGCATAGAGCTATAGGCATTTCATGCCCGGAATGTGTTCTATGAAATGCCTGAACCAACTCATCTATGCTTTTAGCTTGCTTTGCCTAAGGGATTAGTTGTCAAAGGAGCTAGGATTGCTATTAGACTCATTCTCCATGTTTGCTTTGATCATTACAGCCAAAGGGATTTGGTGTACTTGGGTGATCATTGCAAAAGAGCATTCATCTAGGGATAGAGCTTGCTTAGTTTTGTTGTCTAGGCATAAGGATTAGATTGATTGAAAAGTTAGCATCTTGGATTGAAGCTTAATCATTTGATATCAAGTCCCTATACCCATGGGTCTCACTCTCCTCATAAGAAAGAAAGTTCAATCTTTTATTGCATTTTTTATATTGTCTTAGTTTCTCAATCATCCTCTCATCTTGATAGACTTAGATTAAGCATGAACTTGCATTCCCTTTGCATTAGAATCTCTTAGAATTGGATTGACATCTTGTATTCTACAACATTTGATTAGGACCTGAAAAGGCCGGTCATCAGGCGCCGGCCCGCGTGACGGGTGCCGCCGGCGCCAGGCCGGCCCGCGTCCCGCATGCCGCCGGCGCCAGGCCGGGGTTCCGCCGGCGCCAGGCCGGGGTGCCGCCGGCGCCAGGCCAGCCAGCGTCCCGCGTGCCGCCGGCGCCAGGCCGGGGTGCCGCCGGCGCCAGGCCAGCCCGCGTCCCGCGTGCCGCCGGCGCCAGGCCAGCCCGCGTGACGCGTGCCGCCGGTGCCAGGCCATCTTGCCGTCTGTGGGTTTTTCGTTGTTCGATATTTCCCCCGTCAGTCGTTTGTGGGAAATCTTTTGAGTTTGGGAAGGTCTTTAGCCGTAGATTTCGAGATAATCGTTTATAATCCAACGAAATTCCGCGAGTATCGGGATTTGAGATGGACTTGGATTTGTAGATTTTCCGTCGTCGAGGATGCGAGCAATGTGGCTTCGAGCTTTAGATGTGTTAAAAGATGAATCTTTTAAACAATCGGGAAGGCTTTACGGAAGACTCATTGTAGATCTCGGACGATCCAGACATGGGTTTCAAGGGACCAAGATGCCGCCATTGCCCGAGATCATGAGATGATCGCACGGATGGGCGCCAGGACCCTCGCCGTTGGCGCCAGATGGGAGTGGACGAGCCTTCCGTGAGTTTTATCGAGCGATGACCCGTATCTTGGATTTGATCGTCGCTTGGTTTTTCTTTCGAGGATTTTCGGGTGACGATTTCGTCATTGACCGATTTTGACCCCAACACCAATCATGTTATGGTATTTTGTGTAGGGTTGTTTTAGTACTACGGAACACTAGAAGATTTATATCAAAAAGAAGAGAATCGAGACTAAAAGAGATTGTATTGATCAATCGAGCAGAGACTACTATGTTTTGGTGTATAAACCCTAATTCTAGCCGCCTAAACCCTAATCTCTTAGCCTCAAAGTGTCGATCCCCTTTTCTAGGGTTTTGGCGTCTCTTTTATAGGTGTAGATGTCGGTTGAAGTAGATGGAAATCTTCCATATTCATAAATATGGAAGAATCTCTGTAGTTGGAAAACTTCAATTTTTCTCTAGGGTCGGTCTGGAGGTAGGTACCGGAAGCAGGTTCATTTGATGCAGGGGCTGGAAGTAGGTACCTTGTCCGGAAGTTGAAGAAATCTGGTACCGGGATATTTTTCCCAACAGTTTACCCCTTATTCCTTGAGCTCGTCGTCGAGATCAAGGAATAACTTGTATGCTTCGTTCTAGTAGTTCCGTTGTGGTAGATTTCTTCCTAATGAGACTTGACTTTGGGCTTTCAATTTTGTGCTCAGGTCGGAGTTCATATTCGGGACCTGGATCGAGGCCTTCTTTTATAGGAAAGAAAATCCCAACCACTCAGGCGAAACTTCATCGTCAAGTCGACAGGCCTCTCCCTTTCTGGAAGAAGCTCGAGATATTTCCTTTTTTCAAGAAGAAAAGAAAATTGGAGCACCTTTCCATTTTCCTCTATTCCTTTCTTTTTGCAGAATATCCTTTTTGGGGATGTTTTCCTTTCCGATTTTAGAGTCGATGGAGAGATCTGGACCGAATAAATATCGCACTCACATCGAAGGTTGTAACTCAGAGCATCCTTCCGTGACCCTAGTAAGATGAGTAACCAGCCTCCTTTTTCAACGTTCCCAATCACGTATGTTGGTGGACGTGCTCGGTCGCGCTACCCTTCTGCTGATTTGTTCTCCTCTCCCTTGATGTCTCCTGTGAACGTTCCTGAAGCAGAAAATGAGGCGATACCAGGGGCTCCTTCACGGCGCCGACGTTTCCGCCTCTTCGACGAAGAAAACGCAGACGGTCCTAGGTCCACTATAGGAGAAGGGGATCTCGCCGGTATTCGAAGAAGGTACTCAATTCCTGAGTCGGTGAAGCTAAGATGCGCCGGGGAATTTGAGCATGCTCTGGATGGTGGGGTCGATGAGGTAGCGATCTTTGAAGACTACTTTGAAGCAGGTTCAAGAGGCGGTATTCCATCTTTGATAGCAGAAGTGTCGTCCTATTTTGCTTTCTCTCCTTCTCAGCTTACACCATCAACATGGCGTACGCTGATTGCTATCCAAGTGCTGGGAGAACTTCAGGGTATACCGTTTGGGATATCCGAAGTTCTATACTCCTACAGCTTCGTTCCTTTGAAGGATAAGAAAGGATTTTACAAAATTTGGTCTCGGGATGGCGAGCCATTAGTGAACGAACCTCCTCGTGGTGTTCGAGGTAGGTTCCCACACGATGACCTTTGGAACAGGAGGTATATGTTCATGAAGGTTAATGGAGCCACTGGCTATCCGCTTTTCTGGCGCTCTATCGGTTAGTCCCTTCTATTCTTTCCAATAATCCCTGATTATTTTATCTTTCTCTTTTTTTGCATCTTTTTCCCTCGTGCTGCAGATGTGGCGAGTCCTGTGTCTTTTGCTCGTGCAGCTTCAGCGAAGCTAGCTATGGAGATCCCGAAGCGCTTCCGATGGATTCCCTTTTTGGTGAACCAGGCGACTTTGAGCCATAGCCGTGTGTGGGGTGAGATATCTTATCCCTACTTGGCTATAGTCGATTTCGATTTTGACACCTTTCATCGGTTTTATTTACAGACGGGATTCCTAGGGCTCCGATATAGTCAATATATGGCGAGTACCATAGGGTCAAATCGTGGAGGGAGAGACAATATACTCCGCGTGCGTCGAGCGTAGGTCTGCCGGTTGATGTCTTGCATATTTACATGTTTTTAGCTATCATATCTTGTGCATTTTGATCATATAAGTTAGGCATTAGGCATCGTTAGGTCCATTTTGCATTCATTTGTCCTTATCAGGTGTTGGAGTATGCTTTGGTGTGATTTGAGGTGTTTGGAAGCCTTATGGCCCAAAAAGAGATGAAGAATCAAGTTTGGCCATGAAAAGAGAAGTCAATCCATGATCTGGTTAAGACAAAGATGAGCATGGACGGAGGCCTTGGAGATATCTTCTAATGCTAAGATTTTTTGTAGACACAGCATTTTGAGTTAGCTTTCCAATGGAAGTGGTTTCAAGTCATTTGGAGCCATACTGGAGAAGTTATGATCGATTCATTGGAAGCATGTCAAGACACCCGACCTGGACACCCGACCTAACCTACCCGCACGGGTTGGGCAAGAGATGATGGACGCCAGGGAGTGTACCCGGCCTCACACACCCGGGATGAGAACCCCGCACGGATCCACACACCCGGCCTGGCATACGCGGCCTGAAGGACCCGCACAGCTCACATACGCGGCCTGGCATACGCGGCCTGAAGGACCCGCACGGATCAACACGAGATACGCGGGTCGGCATACGCGGGTCGGGACTCAACCACCTTACACGGGTATCGGCCAGTTTCTTCCTTTTCTTGGCTTCTGATTGGTCGAAAATCATGTGGCACCAAGGACCTTTTGGACTTTTCTCTTATGTTTTAAGGGCTTTCAAGCCACCTATAAATACTCTTGTAATCTCATTAAGAAAGTTAACTTCTTTTCTCTCAAAAACATAATAAGATCTTGAAGAAAGTTTGGATCTTTGATCCTTTTTATCTCATTTCTTTTGTGTTTAATAGATTATCTTCTTCTCTAATCATGTTTAGCCTTGAATCATCATTGATTTTGAGGTTTTCCATGGCTATTAGTGAGTAGATCTATCTAGGGTTCATGGGCTTGGGAGACTAAGGGTGATTAAGTGTAGATCCAAGGTGCTTAGGGTTAGATCTATCATTTCCTTGCATTGATTTGGTGTTCTTAAAGCTATATTTGAGTTGGCCTCTCAAAGATAGAGTCATAGGCATTTCATGCCCGAAAGGTGTTCTATGAAATGCCTGAACCAACTCATCTATGCTTTTAGCTTGCTTTGCCTAAGAGATTAGTTGTCAAAGGAGCTAGGATTGCTATTAGACTCATTCTCCATGTTTGCTTGATCATTACAGCCAAAGAGATTTGGTGTACTTGGGTGATCATTGCAAAAGAGCATCCATCTAGAGATAGAGCTTGCTTAGTTTTGTTGTCTAGGCATAAGGAATTAGATTGATTGAAAAGTTAGCATCTTGGATTGAACCTTGATCACCCAAAGTCAGTTCCCTTGTCCCAAGAACCCCCCTTGCCTCATTGGGAAAGAAATTTCAATCTTTTATTGCATTTTTAATATTGTCTTAGTTTCATAATCACTCTCTCATCTTGATTGCACTTAGATTAAGCATGAACTTGCATTCCCTTTGCATTAGAATCTCTTAGAATTGGATTGACATCTTGTATTCTACAACATTTGATTAGGACCCTAGAAAAGTCCTATCATCAAATTGGCGCCGTTGCCAAGTTCTAAGTTGATTTTGACATTAGGATTTAATTATTTGCTTGAGACTAAGTCATTTTTATTTTTATTTTATCTTGTGATATTGGTTCTTGCCTCTTCTATCTTTGACTTTCAGGTGTATGATCACAAGAAGCAGAGGGGTATCCAACTTGGTTCCTTCTGTTGAAGAGATTGCTGCACTTGAGAGGGAGATAGCTAGACAAAGAAGAGAAGTAGAGCAACAGGCTCATCTTCATAGGTTGGGGTTTGAGATGGAGAATCTGCCTCAAGATGGTGATGTTCTAGGGGGCAATGGTCCAAGAGCTGACAATCCAAGACACCCACACCAGCCACATCACCAACCACGCCAAGTAAGAGCCATTGGAGCTGATCAACCTCACATTCATGGTCATACGTTGGGAATCAGAGCACCAGCTGTGGAGAACAACAACTTTGAGATCAAATCAGGGCTGCTACATTTGATTGAGAACAACAAGTTCCATGGCCTTGCTGTGGAGGATCCCCTCGGTCACTTGGACACATTTGATAGCTACTGTAGCTTGTCCAAGATTAATGGAGTCTCTGAAGATGCTTTCAAGCTGAGGTTGTTTCCATTCTCTTTGGGAGACAAGGCACATCTATGGGAGAAGGCTGTTCCAAGTGACTCTATCACTACTTGGAATGAGTGCAAGAGGGCATTCCTAGAGAAATTCTTCTCTACCTCAAGAACAGCCAAGATCAGAAATGAGATCTCTAGCTTTCAGCAGAAGAACCTTGAGAGCTGTAGTGAAGCATGGGAGAGGTTCAAGGGCTATTGGTCTCAATGCCCACATCATGGCTTCACCAAGGAGAGTTTGCTTAGTACCTTCTACAGAGGTGCTCTACCAGAGTTCAGGAGCAGATTGGACACAGCCAGCAATGGGTTCTTCTTGGGCAGAACTGAGCAGGATGCTGAGGAGCTAGTGGAGAACATGGCCAGGAGTGACTCAGTCTACAGTGAGGAGCATGATAGAGCCAACAGAAGAACTGATGAAGATGATCCGCAGACAAGAAAAGCCCTCAAATCTCTCCAAGAAAAGTTGGACAAGCTTCTTGTAGAGAAGGCTAAGCAAGAGCAGCTTAACTCCATTGGGAACCAGCAACAGAAACAGCCTGCTAGAACTACTGAAGTTCATGGTGCAGAAGGTCAAGAGGAGCTGTGCTTCATCTATTCTAATGGCACATGGTATAGGAAAGAGCCCAACTTCCAATACCAAAACAACTACCAGCAAAGACCTTACTACAACAATCACCAAGGAGGTTACCAAGCAAACCAGCCTACTCAGCCCCAAGGAAGCTCTTCTCCAGCTCAGGCTCCAAGTTCAAATTTGGAGTCCATGTTCAAGCAACTCTTAGAAGCTCACGAAAGAAATGCTAAGACCATTGGTGATGAGTTCAAGAACATCCATGCTAAGATTGATGGCACCTATTCTGACCTCAACAACAAGTACATACAACTTGCCTCTCACCTCAAAGATTTGGAGAGCCAAGTTGCATCCATGTCTTCATCCTCCAAGAATCCAATGGGATCTCTACCAGGGAAACCAGAGAAGAACCCTAAGGAGACTTGCAATTTCATCCTCTCCACTTCTTCAAGGATTGCATTGAGTGATCATAAGAATGATGTTGATGAGATTGAGAGGCTAGTGCTTGGAAATCAGATTGAACATGATAAGAGACTGGTTGTGGCCACAGCTGACGCTCGAGTTGTGAAGAGAGCTAATAAGAAGGTTCAAGGAAAGATTGATGAACCTAAGGTTGAGATACAAGTTGAGAAGAGTGCTAATCCCAAGCTGAAAGAAGTGAAGGAAGAAGACAATGAGTTTGAGCTATCACCCTATGATAAGCTCCCTTACCCTCAAAGGTTCCTCACCAAAGCTCAGAAAAAAGTGGTCTCCAAATTCAGAAAAGACCTCAGTGATATTGGAGTCAAGCTTCCAGAGATCAGCAATATGCATGCTGCTCATGTCCAAATGATGCTCATAAAGGACATTCTCACCCACCAAGCTGAAGTGGCTGAACTTTTGGACATCTCACTTCTGAAGATTGACCCACCAATCCCTCCCAAGTCCCTCCCTAAGCTTGAGTCTCAAGGGAAGTTCACATTGTCTTGCTCTCTTGGTAAACTAACTATGGATGATGCTCTTGTTGATAGTGGAGCTAGTGTGAATGTCATCTCCTTGGACATGGTGCAGAGTATTGGGATTGAAAGCATGGAAACAGATACTCCTCCTCTCACCTTTGGAGATTCCTCTTCTACAATCCCCCTTGGCATAATCAAGAACTTTCCCTTGAAGATAGGATCATGCACCATACCTATTGACCTCACTGTTTTGAAGATGGCATCTGAAGAAAGAGTCCCTTTGATCCTTGGCACTCCTTTCCTCACAACAGTTGGAGCTTGCATTGACTTTCCCAACAAGAAGGTCACTCTCATGCATGTCAACAAAGCTGTCTCCTATCCTCTCCAGCCTACACTAGAATCAGATTATTGTGGGACAATCACTTGTGATGTACAAGCTGTTGAGACGCCCCAAGATGAAGAGGTTGTTGGTAAGAAAGAAGGTCTTGATGGAGAGTGTTCTAAGGAGTTGTGTGTTGAGCACTTGGAAAGTGCTAAAAGTGAGGGGATGGCTGGAGCCTTAATGGCCACTCATGGCAAGATGAAGATAGTGAAAGAGCCTCATCCTCCACCTCTTGCTTTGCTCTCACACACTCTCACTCTCTATCCAACGAAGCTCAAGGATGGAGCCATTGAGTACAAGATCAAGCATAAGGGCAGATCCACACCATTCTCAAGTGCTAGAGCCATCATTACTCCTCAGCTCCAAGATGACCCTATCAAGCTTCAAGAGCTTGTCTCTCAGGTCCTCACCATCACACTTAAAGGTGGGAAGGATCCTCCTTCTCACTAGTCAAAGAGAAAAGGTAGTCAAGCTAAGTGACTCAAAACAAGCTCACTTGGGAGGAAGTCCCATGGTTATCCTTGTATATAGCTTTGCAATTTCAAATTTCCTTTTAAGTTTTTAATAAAAGTGGTCAAGATTTTCAGGTTTTGCCAAGCACTAGAGGAGAGAAGAAAGGTGGTCAGCCACCTAAGCCTTATGATCCATGTAGCAGCCTCCTCTAGTTGCATTGAACCAAGCCAGCTTCTAGTCATGCCACAAGCACCATGCCCAAATCTCCTTGTGTGGTATCACTCCAACCCTTCTTGTATATACATTTGCTTTTGCCTTGTTGAGGTATCTCTTACTCTCTTACTCACACAGGAGACTGTGTGATTTAAGTGTGGGGGAGGTACCGGATATTTGATCATGTTTGCTTTGTGATTTTGAGTCTCATGCATTGCATTGTACAATCATAAGTGCTTAGAAAATCTAAAAAATTTTAAATTTTTGAATCATGTAGATTGCATCACTTGCATCCTTAAGATTGAGTCTAGAGCATATAGGTTGCATTCATTTGCATATGGAGCATTGCCTTGTAAAGAACACTTGTTTGCACTGAATTTGGCACCCTAGTTAAGCATATCAGGTAGCTTGAGCATCTTTTGAAAAAGCTTGCATGCTTTGAGCCTTGAAAGCTCTTCTTGAAACTTGTTTGCTTGCTTGATATTGGCATTGTTCTTAAGACCAGCTCCATCCTGAACTTAGACTTGAATGAACTTAATTTCTCTTGCATATGGGCATTTGCATACTTGATCATGGATCTCATACACATTTGGGTTATCTTTTTCCATTGTACCACCCTTTGTTAACCCAAATGGCACTCCCTTACCCTTGAACCCTATCCATTCTTTGAAGCCTACATTGATTTGCTTGAGTGAGGCCTCTTTTGATAGCTTGTCATGTGCAAAATCTTGAGAGTATTGGGAGCGACACGGATTTGTTCTCATCTCTTGCTAGCATAGGATCATCATTTGAGCTAGCTTCTAGGATGGTAAGTGAAGTGTTTGTTACCTAATGGTTTACATTTTGGGTTTGGGGATATGACAATGCTGAGATTGATGAACAAAAGAGTATCATTGAGAAAGAAAAACCCTAGGGACCTAGAACAGAAAAAAATAATAAAGCTCTTGTGTAATGTTTTTGACCTTCCCCCTTCATGTAAAAAAAAAAAAAAAAAGAAAAAGAAAAGAAAAGAAAAGAAAAAGAAAAAAAAGATTCAATAAGATAGTGGGGAAGGAAAAACTTAAAGAGTTAGAGTTTAGAAAAGTGAATAGAGGTCCTTAGAGGTTGAATCATGAGAAAGAAAATGTTCATTGGGTGAGTGATGTGAGTATGCCTTCATTTTGGGTTATGGGATGAATAAAAAGGGTGTAGATCTTGTAATCACTTAGTAATTGGGTAGAATGATGAGGATGGATCCATGTATGCATGAATTGCTCCTAGTCTTAGATAAATTTTGCATAATGATCAAGCTCCTTGATTTTTGAGTGATTGCCACCTTGATATGATGCATTGAACCCTCCTTTTCATCCATATTAGACCATTTGATCACCTAGCCAAATGATTGAGATCATGTGCCCATTTGTGAGACTTCACCTTGTGTGTGTGTGTGTGAATCAATGTGAGGGCTGGTTAAGAGAGCATGTTGGTTGATAGGCATTGCATCTTGTGTAGAGGCATAAGAGTAATTGATAGGCCTTGTGAAGCTAGAGCATAATAAGAGAGTTTGCTCATGCTATTTGCTATGTTTCTTTAGGATGTCAGGTTGAGTGCTATGAGTGTTTCCTTTGGCTTTGTTCCCATCCTTGCATCCATCCCCCTTGTGCTTGAAAAGTTTACTTGAGGACAAGCAAAGGTCTAGTGTGGGGGAGTTGATGTCTTGCATATTTACATGTTTTTAGCTATCATATCTTGTGCATTTTGATCATATAAGTTAGGCATTAGGCATCTTTAGGTCCATTTTGCATTCATTTTTCCTTATCAGGTGTTGGAGTATGCTTTGGTGTGATTTGAGGTGTTTGAAAGCCTTATGGCCCAAAAAGAGATGAAGAATCAAGTTTGGCCATGAAAAGAGAAGTCAATCCATGATCTGGTTAAGACAAAGATGAGCATGGACGGAGGCCTTGGAGATATTTTCTAATGCTAAGATTTTGTGTAGACACAGCATTTTGAGTTAGCTTTCCAATGGAAGTGGTTTCAAGTCATTTGGAGCCATATTGGAGAAGTTATGATCGATTCATTGGAAGCATGTCAAGACACCCGACCTGGACACCCGACCTAACCTACCCGCACGGGTTGGGCAAGAGATGATGGACGCCAGGGAGTGTACCCGGCCTCACACACCCGGGATGAGAACCCCGCACGGCTCCACACACCCGGCCTGGCATAAGCGTCCTGAAGGACCCGCACGGCTCACATACGCGGCCTGGCATACGCGGCCTGAAGGACCCGCACGGATCAACACGAGATACGCGGGTCGGCATACGCGGGTCGGGACTCAACCACCTTACACGGGTATCGGCCAGTTTCTTCCTTTTCTTGGCTTCTGATTGGTCGAAAATCATGTGGCACCAAGGACCTTTTGGACTTTTCTCTTATGTTTTTAAGGGCTTTCAAGCCACCTATAAATACTCTTGTAATCTCATTGTGGGAACCGAAATTCGCACCGTCAATTTTAATAAGTAAGATTGCGGAGGAAAGCCAAGTAAACCCGACTTTCCTTGAAGGTCCGGATTCTCTGCGACAGCCAACGACAAGTGACCGAATAAATGCGGAAAAGATTTTGTTAAGATTTGGGACTGGACCTTAAGAAAGGCTGCCTACGTACCCCTTTCGAGGATCAAGTCGGACGTAGTTCAGTTAGAAAGAATCGGACAAGAGATCGAACCGTCTGGGCGGGTTCGTCTAGTATGAGGGTTTGTCATAGAAACAGGCATGTCGAAGATAATGCCTAGGGTTTCTATGTGCGGAGCTCTTAAGTAATAGAATTGTCCGATCCTTCCGAGAGGAGCGGAGATTTGCGAGCAGGAGGCGGCCAGACGTTCTAGGGCCTGGTTCGTCTAGTATGAGCGTTGGTCATAGAAACGGGCATGTCGAAGATAACGCCTAGGATTTCTATGTGCGGAGCTCTGAATAAAAGTATAGTTAGATCCTTCCGAGAGGAACAGAGGTCTTGCGGAGAAGATAAAACTAGAACAAGAGGCGGCCAGACGTTCTAAGTCCTGCCTCGCTGGCCTAACCGCCTAAGTTCTAAGTTCTCTAAGCTAGCAGGAGTTCTCTAAGTCTAGATTCTAGGATTTCGGATCCCCTTCTCTTCTGCCCTTGCTCTCCTTATATATCCACTCCAAGGCCGGTTTGCCTTAGGATGATGGACCTCGCCTTTGGGCCCAAGCTTATCTCTTCAGGAAGTATTCCATTTTCGTCGATCTTTGTAATTATCCTCGAGTTTTCGGTGACTTGATGTTTATCCGATGTTCGGGATATCGGACAAACCGTCATAGCCTGATTGGGCCTGAATTCCTAAATTCGTAAGTTAGTCCGTGGACTTGTCTTAAGTCGTTAAACGTTTTATATGATTTCTCGGAAAGACTATCTTTCTCGTAAAATAAACCGTATAACCTAAAGGATCGATGTTCAAGTTAATCGACCTTGTTTTATACGATATCTTCTACGAGAAATCCAATCCTTCTAGTTTTTGTCGTAAAACATCGAGGACGATTCCAATCGAGTCGTAGGATGTTTATTCCGTAGCCGTGATCGTCCCAAACTCATGATGATTGATCCAAACAAGCCAAGATGGGATCAGATCGAACACGATGGGACCGAGACCAGGACGAGGGCCGTCGACCGGCGCCAGGCCGGGGTGCCGCCGGCGCCAGGCCAGCCCGCGCGACGGGTGCCGCCGGCGCCAGGCCGGGTGCCGCCGGCGCCAGGCCAGCCCGCGCGACGGGTGCCGCCGGCGCCAGGCCGGGTGCCGCCGGCGCCAGGCCAGCCCGTGCGACGGGTGCCGCCGGCGCCAGGCCGGGTGCCGCCGGCGCCAGGCCAGCCCGTGCGATGGGTGCCGCCGGCGCCTTGCCGGCCCGCGTCACGGGTGCTGCCGGCGCCAGGTCGGGTGCCGCCGGCGCCAGGCCAGCCCGCGTGACGGGTTCCGCCGGCGCCAGGACGGGTGCCGCCGGCGCCAGGACGGGTGCCGCCGGCGCCAGGCCGGCCCGTGTCATGGGTGCCGCCGGCGCCAGGACGGGTGCCGCCGGCGCCAGGCCGGCCCGCGTCACGGGTGCCGCCGGCGCCAGGTCGGGTGCCGCCGGCGCCAGTCCAACCCGCGTGACGGGTGCCGCCGGCGCCAGGCCGGGGTGTCGCCGGCGCCAGGCTGAAGATCTCGGCGAGGGCTTCGATTTGATATCTTGATCGTTTTCTGGTTCCTCACGGTTTGAGAGAACGACCTCTTCGAAGTTTCGAGGCAGATTCTTTTGTGTTTAGGGTTTTTGTGGTGATCGAATCTTGATGTCCTTGGGCGAGCGGACCGATCTTTCCGGGGACTCTCGTCCGTGCACGCCCGAAGTCTTCCGATCTCACAGAGAGTGGATATTCTAATTTGAGAAAATCTCGTATAACTTCTTTTCAAATTATCCGAGACTTTTTGTTTCAAGAAATACTTTCTAGAGACTTTCAGTCATTGATTCCGTCGTGACCGATTTTGACACCAACACTCATTAAGAAAGTTAACTTCTTTTCTCTAAAAAACATAATAAGATCTTGAAGAAAGTTTGGATCTTTGATCCTTTTTATCTCATTTCTTTTGTGTTTAATAGATTATCTTCTTCTCTAATCATGTTTAGCCTTGAATCATCATTGATTTTGAGGTTTTCCATGGCTATTAGTGAGTAGATCTATCTAGGGTTCATGGGCTTGGGAGACTAAGGGTGATTAAGTGTAGATCCAAGGTGCTTAGGGTTAGATCTATCATTTCCTTGCATTGATTTGGTGTTCTTAAAGCTATATTTGAGTTGGCCTCTCAAAGATAGAGTCATAGGCATTTCATGCCCGAAAGGTGTTCTATGAAATGCCTGAACCAACTCATCTATGCTTTTAGCTTGCTTTGCCTAAGAGATTAGTTGTCAAAGGAGCTAGGATTGCTATTAGACTCATTCTCCATGTTTGCTTGATCAATACAACCAAAGAGATTTGGTGTACTTGGGTGATCATTGCAAAAGAGCATCCATCTAGAGATAGAGCTTGCTTAGTTTTGTTGTCTAGGCATAAGGAATTAGATTGATTGAAAAGTTAGCATCTTGGATTGAACCTTGATCACCCAAAGTCAGTTCCCTTGTCCCAAGAACCCCCCTTGCCTCATTGAGAAAGAAAGTTCAATCTTTTATTGCATTTTTAATATTGTCTTAGTTTCATAATCACCCTCTCATCTTGATTGCACTTAGATTAAGCATGAACTTGCATTCCCTTTGCATTAGAATCTCTTAGAATTGGATTGACATCTTGTATTCTACAACATTTGATTAGGACCCTAGAAAAGTCCTATCATCACCGGTCCATCCGCCTGCTACTTACTCCAGGCCGTTTTTCCAAGAGCCTCTTAATCGTGACAGGGTGTTTGATCCCTACCAGCGCATACCGTCTCATGAAGAAATACTTTTCCTTCGTGCCCAGCTCCGGAACATGGCGTCTCATAAGGCTTGGGTGACACATCGGACCAGGGCGTTTGCTCGTTGGGAGCTTATGAGGGAGTGGCTAGAAAAGAATGTTAATCAGCGGGAATTGGATGGAGAATATCGTCGATTTCTGTCGTTGGGAGGAGGAATTTGGACTGGAGGTTTCCCTTTCGATGATGCCTTCTCCTAATGGATTTGGGCCCTGAATTGTCTTGTTTTATTGTTTGCTGGTTTTCTTTCATATCTTTTGTCGCAAGGAATAAGGACTCCTAGTAGCCAATAATATTCTCTATTTTTCATCGCTCTCATTCATCTTGATATCCTGGTTTGGAACTTTTAAATCCGAAGATTTTATGTTGACCTGGAGATTTGATTTTTACTCGGAAGTTAGAATTCAGAACCCGAAGGTTTTGGTTTGAGCTTAGAACCCGAAGGTTTTTAATTTAAATCCGGAGATTTTTGCTTAAACCCTAAGATTTGAATTTTAGAATCCGAAGGTTTTGGTTTGAGCTTAGAACCCGAAGGTTTTTAATTTAAATCCGGAGATTTTTGCTTAAACCCTAAGATTTGAATTTTAGAACCCGAAGGTTTTTAATTTATATTCCGGAGATTTTGTTCTAACTCAGAAGTTAGAATTCGGAACCCGAAGATTTTGGTTTAAACCCGGAGGTTGTTTTCATCGAGATCATGTTCTGCCCCCTTGGGTAGGCCGCTAACGATCTCGGGTCAAGGATTCGCGTATTGCCGCTCGGAAGCAGGCCACTATCGAGATCCTATCATGCTGCACTCTGCTTTCTGCAGAAAGCCATTTTCTGTCTTTAATTTGGTGCTGGTGTGGATCTACTCGTAGTAATAATCCAAGTGCCAGACTTACTACTTTCCACGTCTGGAGAAGTAGTGAATGTGAAGGGCTCCCGGGGTTCTTTGCACCGTCTGCTACCTGAATCAGTTCCAGGCCGATGACAGTACTCTGCAGTTATACGTCATGCCCCCTGCATCGTGTATAGCTCGTGGCGTTTTTAATGCAGGGTTTTGGGCACTAGTACGTGCGGTCCCTACGTTAGCTCGAGGCTTTTACGCATGGACTGAGGTGTTTTTGACAGTGTACTAGGGTTGCGCAGGCCCGTTCCTGTATGTCATACACCCAATGTTTTTCTGAATCGTATCACGGAGATGTAGGGTTTGCCAGGATCGAGGGATCTCTTGGGACCTGATCCAGCTAGTTTGCCCCTTTAAGTACAGTGGAGTTCCTGTGACCCTTTTAGTCGAAAATAAATATATTATATAAGCTTAGTCCGTAGAAGTTTTTATCAGCATACATAGGAGTAGGAAACCAGTGTACTTAAATAGATAATAATGTAGATATAGAAAGCCTGATCTGGAGATCGTTCTAGAAGTGATAGATTTTGAGATACAGGGCGTTTCAGCAGTTGGGTTGGACCTTGCCTTTACTGTCTTGCAGCTTATAGGCTCCTGCTCCTTCCACCTCGATTACCTTGTAGGGACCTTCCCACCCAGGGGAGAGTTTTCTGGCTGATTTGTCCCTCATATGGTCGCAGACTCGCCTTAGAATCCAGTCTCCTTGCTGGAAGGTTCTGGTTCTGACCTTTTTGTTGTAGGTCCTGGCTGCTTTCAGTTGGTAGGATGTGTTCCTTACGCACGCAGCCTCCCTTTTTTCATCTAGTAGGTCCAGACTGAGTGTTAGTAACTCGTCGTTTTGTTCTTGCCACATAGGTCCGGAGACCATTGTTCTAACGCGTACTTCGGTAGGTACTACGGATTCCATGCCATAAACTAGTGAAAAGGGGGTCTCCTGGGTGGCAGCTTTTGGGGTAGTTCGCCCAGAGGACTCCATGTATCTCTTCCGCCCATCGTCCATGGACGCTCTCTAGACGCTTTCTTATCATATTCACCCCCGTTTTATTGGTGGACTCGGCTTGTCCGTTGGATTGAGGATGTCGTGGTGCAGAATAAGAAAGCTTAATGTTCCAATCCTTGCAGAATTCTCTGAAGTTGTGGCTTGTGAATTGAGGGCCATTGTCCATCACTATCTCTTGAGGAGTTCCGAAGTGCGTGAACACATATGTCCAGAGGAAACTCCTTATATGGACGTCGGTTACCTTAGCCAAGGCCTCAGCCTCCACCCATTTGGTAAAATAGTCCGTCACCGCTAGGAGGAAAACCTTTTGTCCTGGCACTGTTGAAAATTTTCACACGATGTCCATGCCCTAATTCCGAAATGGCCAGGGGGAACTCAGAGACTTAATATTTTCTGGAGGGAGGTTGTAGACGGGTGCATGCTTCTGGCACAGGTTGCAGAACTTGGCTTGCTTGATGGCGTCGTTGGCCATCATAGGCCAATAATACCCGGCTCTTCTGGCCCGAAATACCAGGCTCCGGCCGCTGGAATGTGAGCCGCATTCTCCTTCATGGAGTTCTTCTAGGATCCTAGTGGCTTCTCTTGGCATTAAACACTGGAGATATGGTCCCGAGAAGGATCTCCTGTATAACTTTCCTTCTGCTATGCAGTATCTGGCCGACTGCCTTCTTATCTTCCGGCTTTCATCTCGATCTTCGGGGAGGACATCGTGCACCAGGTAATTGGTGATGGGGGTCATCCACGTCTCTCCTTCATCTATGGCAGATATTTTTTCCGGATCTGCCTCTTTTTCCGTTGCTGGCCACTGAAGTACTAGCAGGGGAATACTCGTGCGGCTTGCCGTCTCGAGTGCGGATCCTAGATTGGCCAAGGCGTCGGCCTGGGAATTCTGTTCCCTAGGTATCTGGGTGACCTTACAGTTTTGGAAATTCTCGATTAGGCGTTTGGCGAAGGCCAGGTACCTGACCATACTTGCGTCCTTCGACTGATAATCTACTTGGACCTGACTTATGATCAGTTGTGAATCGCTAAAGACTTGAATATCTTCCGCTCCAATTTTTTTTACAAGCGCTAGACCCGCGATCAGGGCCTCGTATTCAGCTTCATTGTTAGTCGCTTTGAAGTTGCACCTTACGTCCCTTGACGCTGATTCCACAGATGGTGAAGTTAGGACTACTTCTACTCCCACGCCTCTGACATTACTAGAACCGTCGACATGGAGTGTCCATTCCCCTTTCTCTCCTTCTTTGCCGTGTAAGCTCATCTCTTGCTCCAAGGCCGGAAGCATGGAGGGAGAGAATTCAGCATATAAATCGGCCAAGACCTGCGACTTGATAGCAGTGGCAGGCCGGAAGATAACATCGTACTCTCCCAGCTCCACTGCCTATTTAGCAAGGCGTCCAGATACTTCGGGCTTGTGGAGGACTGCTTTGATAGGATACGAAGTCACTACTACAACTTGATGGGCCAGGAAGTAGGAGCGTAGTTTGCGGGCTGCCGTGACCAGTGCTAATGCTAACTTCTCGAGATGATTATAACGAGTCTCGGCATCCAGAAATTATTTGCTTACATAGTAGATGGGGTACTGCTTCCTACCTTCTTCCCTTACAAGGACTCCGCTTACTGCATGTTCCGACACTGCCAGGTACAGTAGCATGATCTCTCCGTCGAGAGGTTTTGATAGGAGAGGGGAGTAGTCAGATAAATCTTCAGATCATCCAGGGCCTGCTCGCACTTATTACTCCATTGGAAGTCTTGAGGATTCTTCAGAGCCTCAAAGAATGCGTGAGATTTATCGGACAGTCTGGAGATAAACCTACTCAACGCGACCATTCGGCCCGTCAACCTTTGCACCTCTTTCACATTTCGAGGAGAAGGTATCACCTGGATAGCCCTTATCTTCTCCCGGTTAGCCTCTATGCCCCGGTGGGTGACTATGTACCCAAGAAATTTCCCGGAGCTGACGCCGAATGAACATTTCGTGGGATTGAGCTTCATGTTGTATTTCCTCAAGGTGATGAAGGCTTGCTGTAGATGAGAGATGTGATCCTCTGCTTTGAGGGATTTGACTAACATGTCGTCGATATAAACCTCCATGGTCTGTCCGATCTGGTCCGCGAACATCATGTTTACAAGTCTTTGATAGGTTACCCTGCATTCTTCAGCCCGAACGGCATAACCTTATAGCCATAGATGCCCCTGGAAGTCATGAACAATGTCTTCTCCTGGTCTTCTGGGTGCATGAGAATTTGGTTATAGCTGGAGAATGCATCCATGAAACTCATGACCTGGTGACCTGCAGTGGTGTTGACCAGCTTATCGATATGGGGCAGGGGAAAAGGATCCTTGGGACATGATTTGTTGAGGTCAGTGAAGTCAACGCATACTCTACACTTTCCATTCTTCTTCACCACTACCACGTTGGCCAACCACTCCGGATATTGGACTTCTCGTATGAATCCGGCATCTAGCAGGTTCTTTATTTCATTGTTGATGATTTTGTCCCTCTCGGGGGCGAACTTTCTTCTCTTATGTCGAACAGGTGGGAATTGAGGATCTACCTGCAGTTTGTGCATGATGATCTCAGGGTCGATTCCCGGCATGTCTTCGTGAGACCACGCGAAACAGTCGGAGTTGGATCTTAGGAAGTCTATCAGCCTCCGTCTCAATCCCTCCGGGAGCTTGGACCCTATTTGTAGGCTTCGCGTCGCATCCCCTTCTGCCAAGGGCACCTCGTCCTTATCTTCTACTTCCGGCTCTTCTGCGTGCGGAGCTGGAAGCTTTTTCTGTAATTGCTATAAGACCTTGGTCTTCCCCTTTAGGGTGGTCTGATAGCAGGCTTTGGAATTCTCTTGATCCCCTCGGATCATTCGGATGCCCCAGGGGATCGGGAATTTTACAAGTAGATGGAGAGTCGAAGGTACGGCTCCCATATCATGGATCCAGGGTCTTCCGAGTATGATGTTGTAGGAAGAAGGACAGTCGATGACCAGGAACTTGGTGGGTAGACTGATTCCTTTGGCATACACTGGGAGGATGACTTCTCCTAGGGTCTGCTTTACTTCTCCTCTAAAGCCTATGAGCGCGGTGACCTTCTTTGTCAAGGCTCCTTCTTCCAGTCCTAGATCAGAGTAGGAGGATTGGAAGATGATGTTACTGGAACTACCGTTGTCTATCAATATTCGTTTCACCAAGCAATTTGCTACAGCGAGTGAGACAACCAGGGCGTCGTGATGGGGAGCAAGGACTTTCTCCTGCTCCTTAGCGGTGAAGCTGATCTCGTCGGTACCCAGGAGCATGCGCTTCGGATCTCCTGTTTCCTGACCATTCCTGGCATATCGGGTGCTTCTCTTTGCGGCTGCATGGCTGATCCCGCTTATTTCTGAGCCACCTGTGATAACGTGTATCACCCTATCTTTGTGTGGAGGCGAAGCAAGGTTTGCACCAGCTGGGCGGTTCGTGCTTCCTTTGGTCAGCAGATCCTTGGCCTTGTCAGAGAGGAACTCCTTCAGGTGTTCTCTCTTGAGAAGCTCGTTAACCTCTATCCTTAGGGCGATAGTCTTATGACCATGATCATTGTGAAAGTCGCACCAGCGGTTAGGGTTTCGATCGGAGTCGGAGGCCTTCATCTTCGGGGGCCACTTGACTTGTTGACCCATCTGGCTCAGGACATTGACCAGTTCAGGCTTTGAGATTGACAGATGGGAGATGTCGGGCCAGTTTGACACGGCCAAGCCCTCCGCTCGAGCCAGGGGATGGTTTACCTTCCCCTGGGATGATTGCTTGGTTCTTTTGCAGTCTTAGACTGAGATCCTTTGTCACGGTCGTTCCTCGACTGCATTGCCCTGGCTTGCGATGTCCTCTTCCCATCTTACTTGTGCCCATGCTCGAATGATCGACCATGAATTTTACCCATTTTTAGCCATGGTCTATAGGTGTTTTTATATATATTTACTATAATATAGAGTCTATTTAGAGTATTTACAGGTTCATGTACGTTCTGGAGAAATATGGTGATTTTTGTATCTTTTGGAGCCTTTTAAGTGTAGAGCTGCGCAGACGCGTCAGATTTTTAGCTATGGATGGAGACCTTCCCAAAGTTAGATTGAGCCCATATTTTGAAACAAGATATATCTTTGAGTTAGATTTCCAATGCCACCAGTCTCAGGTCAATCAGAATCCTGTAGCAGAAGTTATGCTCGTTTTACTGAAGAGTGGCCAGTCTGCCTCGCGAGAGAAGGCTGTCGAGAAGATGAATGGATATCAATCGATGCCACAGCCTCGGTATCGATCGACATGGATCCCAGAATGTGGACTGAGCATATTTTATGACCGATTAAAGCCCAGGAGCCATCACAAATTACCACAATACCCTTGGACGACCAGAAACCCTACTTATGTTATTCTAAGCCATTGTTGACGGCTACACTTTTCTTTACACTTTTCTTTACTCCATTATTCTTATTTTAGGGTTGGAGAAGATCAATTCTCCTTCAGAGATTGATTGGAACTCCATTGGTTTTATTATTGCTTTCTATTCTATTATATTATTCAAACTATGATTTGTGTTTCGTCTATCATGTCTGAGTAATTCATCTTGTTAGGCTTAGGGATTTCATGAGCTTAATGTCAAACTGATCATCAATTAGGATTGCTAAGTTATCTATAGAAATTATACACCAGGGTGATTTGTAATACTAGGATCTGGAATAGTTTTATTCTCATGAAAGTGTGACTGATTGCTTGAACCTAGAATCATAGGACAATTGAGATACACTAAAGTGCACTCAATTAACGGAACCCGAATTCTGCTGGATTAGATACTTAGGCGCATATGAGAATTTGGTCTTAGAATCTAGTTGAACATAATCGATTAGGTCATTAATGCTTGTCTGAGGAAGTATCGATCAATGCTCAGGCCATAGCATCGATCGACACTCACTTCCTGTTCGCATGCGAAAGCTGGAACAAAGACTTAGACATATGATTAGTAATTGCTTGAGAGAGATGATTACTTGCTTATCATAATCGAGTTCTAGAATTATCTATAAACCCTTAGAATCCTTGAATTGTACTTTTGAATCTCTTGATTGACAAATCCCTAAGTCTAGCAATTTCTTATTATTGTTTACAACCTCAATTAATCGAACAACTGCCTTGTTCATATTGCTTTATTTACTTTCTTAATATTGATTGCCTAGCTTAACCTTGATTTCTATAGTCTATTGTGTGCCCCTGCTCTCTGTGGATTCGATCCCTAAGTACTACAATCGAACCTCTTATTTGAGAGAGTAAGATCACTCCTTAGGGTAATTTGAGTGATATCATCGAGACAGGACATCCTTCATGTTTTTGCACTGATACTTGGTCAGCTCTTTGTATAAGTCTTTGTTGTGGGAAGCGAAATTCACACCGTCGAGTTTTGTTAATCGGAGGAAAGCCAAGCTAGCCTAGCCTTCCCTGAAGTTCCCGATTATCTGCTGGGCCACGCACAACACAGTCAATATGAAAGAATAAGGGATAATAAATCGCAAAAGAGCAAAAGGAGAACAAAAAGATATTATTTCCGAGTTAGCGTTTGAGCGTGAACAACAGGTAGGATCTTAGGCCACGAGAGCTGTTGGTACGTTTGCTAGTCTAGCCACCTAAGTTCTAACCTAGTTGAGTCGCAGCTCGATAGTAAAAACGGAAAAATGCCTAAATTGCTCTAAGTGCCAAGTTTGCCCTGAAAAAGCTCTCTCTTGCTCATCGCCTTAAGCTCTCCTTATATACTCCCTCTAGGTTTGATTGCCTCTCTTTTCGGGCCGGACTCGTTGCAAGACGGGCTTTTCCATTTTTCGTCATCCTTCATGATTATCCTCGGAAACTTGACATTTATCTTCGGAAACTTGACATTTATCTTCGGAAACTTTAAATTTATCCTTTCCTGCAAATAAAAATAGAGCGTCATACCAGCCTTGGGCTTAATCTTATTCTAAAATTGTAAGTGGGCTGTTCATCCGTAATCTAGGCCCCTTCTGGGCCGTTTTGGGACTTATACGTTTTATACGATTTTTTCTAAGAAACAATCGTTGGTTTTTCCGAAAGGATTCCAATTCCTCGTATAGTCAAGGCAACTTGTGTTCAAGCTGACCATAGCCGTTTTATACATCAGGCAGGAATCCGTTTCGATGACCAAGTCTTTTATAACTTTTCCGAAGTTTTTCTTCGATAATCCTGAGGACCGTGTTACGGGAACTTTAGACAAAGATGCATGGTTGCGGAATAGGACAAGATTCGGAATGGTCCATGAAGGGTCGGTCCTCGCCCGTGGGCGAGCGGACCCGTGTCGCGGTCGCGCTCGCCCGTGGGCGAGCGGACCATCGTCATGGTCGCGCTCGTTCGTTAGCGAGCGGACCCGTGTTGCGGTCGCGCTCGCCCGTGGGCGAGCGGACCAGTGTTGCGGTTGCGCTCGCCGGTGGGCGAGCGGACCATCGTCATGGTGGTGCTAGCCCGTGGGCGAGCAGACCCGTGTCACGGTCGCGCTCGCCCATGGGCGAGCAGACCACCGTCATGGTCGCGCTCGCCCATGGGGGGAGCGGACCCGTGTCATGGTCACGCTCGCCCATGGGCGAGCGGACCCATGTCGAGGTCACGCTCGCCCATGGGCGAGCGGACCAATGTCGTCGCCCATGGGCGAGCGGACCGCGGTGTTCGTCTGACCCGTTCCGGCTATCTGTTTTCTCGGTTTTCGAAGGTTGACCGAGATTTGTTTTTTTTTTCCGGAGATTTATAGGCATCGATTCCGTCGTGACCGATTTAGACCCCAACAGTTAACCCCCAGCTAGCTAGGATCCGTGGACTTTGAGTGCCAGATCCTAGCTTGCGGTATGGTTCGTTCGGGAGGTGTTTAGACGTAATTTTTTGCCAAAGGTCTGGAGTGAATAGTAACTCCCTTTTTGCCTATATAGGTGGAGTAAGTTTTTCAAATTCTTCAACTCCCTCTCATTAGAAATTCTCTACAAGATAGAAATTTCTTTCTTCCTCTCTTTCTCTCCTTAAAAAATGTCTTCAAGAAAAAGATCTTCAAAGAAACATACTTCCTCACACTCATCCTCGGATGATTCTTCCGCCCATGAGTGGATTGTTCCGAAAGAAGAATTCGAGGTCGTGGAAAACGCGAAAGATGCGTACTACAAAGATCTTTATGGTTCGGTCACTCCTCTGCATGTCATCCCCATCCTTAAGAGGCCTGTGAATTCGACGATTGACCTTACTGTCCCGAGCAAGGTCTCTCCCGAATTCCTTACGGTTCTTCGGGATTTCTGCAAGATTCCGAGTGGGGTCGTGTTCCGAGTCCCGAGGGATAACGAGAGCTCAGAGAATCCTCCAGAAGGTTTCTTCACCTGCTACGAGGCTTTTCTAACATATTGCCGCATGTGGTTTCCAATTCCCGGCGCTATCGTCCGCGCGCTCCATCGCTTTGGGCTTTCAATTAGCCAACTAAGCGTTCTGGCTTTGCAGCAGTGGCTCGGTGTGCTGATCCTGAGTTATGAGCTGGGGATGAATCTTAGTCCTGGCGATTTCGAAGGGTTGTGGGCGACGAGGAAGACGCAGATCGCTTATTCATACCGCATGGAGCCCAAGAAGGATATGACGATAATTCGGGGGCATACTTCGCACCCCAAGGGATGGTTCGAGCGCTTTTTCTTTGTCCGGATAGACGGCGAATCCCTTGAGGAGAATTGTCTCCACCTATTCCGTCGAGAGTGGATCCTTAACCACGGTAATATGATCGGTTGTCTGTTTTGCTTTGACACTTCGGAGGTACCTGATTTTTTTTATTGCAGTGAACAGGATTCTTTCGCCAACTCCCCTAGACCTGTATGGCAAGCGAGACATTCATCGCAACGGTCCGTTCTTTTGGAACTCCTTCACCTTCGAAAGGATTCGGGATGCGATAGAGCTCCAACGATCACGAGCTGTCTCTCAACATCTGGACGTCCCATATGCCGAGGAGCCGAGCCCCAATGCCATTCCTGATTGAAGGGAGAGGGTTAGGCCTCAGGAAGATAAAGGGATTGCCTTCGAGAATGCTTCGGGAGATTCTCAGCTGCCAGGGTGGAGCCCGGGTCTCACTCCGGCAGATGGGAGTGGAACCAGCGAAGTTCCTCTTCCTAGCGACTTTTTTTCCAACCTCCCTCCCGGTTTCACTACTCAAACGTCATTGGAGGAGGAATCGAGGAGAGGAGTAGTCGCAGAAGGTTCCCGGTTGATCAACGAGGTTCGATCTCCGATTCTTTGGTCTAACCTCGAATATTGGTTTCTTTATTTGATCCTTGGCTTATGTTGGGGATGCGAGTGTTTAATGCGGCGCTCGACGGAAGCTTCAGGGAGTCGCATATTTCTCACTTTAAAGCTGAAGAGGCCAAGAGAGAACTTTTTCGCTTTCGGAAAGAAGTTGAGGAACAAATATGGAGGCCGGCCAAACTTCATTCTCGAGCCCTCATCCGTGCGGGGAGGAGAGGGAGAAGAACGATTGTCGCTGAGTTGGAGAGGAGGGCCACTCTTTTTGCCACTGAGTTCCTGATGTCTTGCATATTTACATGTTTTTAGCTATCATATCTTGTGAATTTTTGCTCATTTAGATTAGGCATAGGCATCTTTAGGCTCATTTTGCATTCATAAGTCCCTATTAGGTGTTGGAGCACACTTTGGAGATATTGAAGATGTTTGGGAGTTTTGTGATGAAAAAGAAGGGTTTAAAGATGAAAATGGACAGAGGCCTTAGAAGTATCTTTTGATGCTAATATTTGGTGGAGACATGGCATTCTAAGTTAGCTTTCCAATGGAAGTGGTTTCAAGAAATTTGGAGCCATATTGGAGGAGTTATGACCAATTGAGTGGAAGCATGTCAAGCCACCCGGGTGACAATACCCGAGGTCAACCACCGCGCATGCTAGACACCTAGAACGCACGCGGCCTGGACGTGCTCGGGAGAGGGAAAGCGCAGGACAGCATCTGGGAAGGACGAGACACGCGGGCTGGATTGCTCGGGGTAGCTTACCCGCACGGGTTAGCCCATTGCTGATGGAGATCACGCGGGTGCACACACCCGGGGAGACTTGCCTGCACGGGACGGAGCACGAACGCACCCGACCTGGAGGACCCGCACGTTCTGATGCTGGATGAGCTCCGGACGCGGCCAGTACCACCCGAGGATGAAGCCGCGTATGAGGACGACCCGGACGTTCCACCCGGCCACACACACCCGCGTATGAGGACGACCAGGAGAGGACTACCCGGCCAACAGGACCCGGACGTTCCACCCGCCACACACACCCGCGTATGAGGACGCGGACCACGTGGCCGAACACACCCGGCATAGAGAGACCGCACGGTCTGGACGATGGACGAACCCTCATACCCGGGTAGCCACACCCGGCCTGGTGGTGTCTCATCCGACCAGGGTATCCGAGTTTCTTACTTTTGGAGCCTTTTGATTGGCTGAAGACTTAATGACCTCATGGGCATTTTAGTAATTTTTAATGATGTTTCTAAGGGCTTTCAAGCCACCTATAAATACTCTTGTAATCTCATTAAGAAACATAACTTCTTTTCTCACAAAAACATAATAAGATCTTGAAGAAAGTTTGGATCTTTGATCCTTTTTATCTCATTTCTTTTGTGTTTAATAGATTATCTTCTTCTCTAATCATGTTTAGCCTTGAATCATCATTGATTTTGAGGTTTTCCATGGCTATTAGTGAGTAGATCTATCTAGGGTTCATGGGCTTGGGAGACTAAGGGTGATTAAGTGTAGATCCAAGGTGCTTAGTGTTAGATCTATCCTTTCCTTGCATTGATTTGGTGTTCTTCAAGCTATATTTGAGTTGGCCTCTCAAACATAGAGCAATAGGCATTTCATGCCTGAAAGGTGTTCTATGAAATGCCTGAACCAGCTCATCTATGCTTTTAGCTTGCTTTGCCTAAGAGATTAGTTGTCAAAGTAGCTAGGATTGCTATTAGACTCATTCTCCATGCTTGCTTTGATCATTACAGCCAAAGTGATTTGGTGTACTTGGGTGATCACTGCAAAAGAGCATCCATCTAGAGATAGAGCTTGCTTAGTTTTGTTGTCTAGGCATAAGGAATTAGATTGATTGAAAAGTTGGCATCTTGGATTGAACCTTGATCACCCAAAGTCAATTCCCTTGTCCCAAGAACCCCCTTGCCTCATTGAGAAAGAAAGTTCAATCTTTTATTGCATTTTTAATATTGTCTTAGTTTCATAATCATCCTCTTATCTTGATTGCACTTAGATTAAGCATGAACTTGCATTCCCTTTGCATTAGAACCTCTTAGAATTGGATTGACATCTTGTATTCTACAACATTTGATTAGGACCCTAGAAAAGGCCTTTCATCAAATTGGCGCCGTTGCCAAGTTCTAAGTTGATTTTGACATTGGGATTTAGTTATTTGCTTGAGACTAAGTCATTTTTATTTTTATTTTATCTTGTGATATTGGTTCTTGCCTCTTCTATCTTTGACTTTCAGGTGTATGATCACAAGAAGCAGAGGGGTATCCAACTTGGTTCCTACTGTTGAAGAGATTGCTGCACTTGAGAGGGAGATAGCTAGGCAAAGAACAGAAGTAGAGCAACAGGCTCATCTTCATAGGTTGGGGTTTGAGATGGAGAATCTGCCTCAAGATGGTGATGCCCTAGGGGGAAATGGTCCAAGAGCTGACAACATAAGACCACAGCGCCAGCCACAACAGCCACAGCACCAAGCGAGAGCCATTGGAGCCTATGATCAACCACACATTCACGGTCATAGGTTGGGGATAAGGGCACCAGCTGTGGAGAACAACAACTTTGAGATCAAATCAGGGCTGCTGCATTTGATTGAGAACAACAAGTTTCATGGCCTTGCTGTGGAGGATCCCCTTGATCACTTGGACAAATTTGATAGCTACTGTAGCTTGTCCAAGATTAATGGAGTCTCTGAAGATACTTTCAAGCTGAGGCTGTTTTTCTTCTCTTTGGGAGACAAGGCACATCTATGGGAGAAGGCTCTTCCAAGTGACTCTATCACTACTTGGAATGAGTGCAAGAGGGCATTCCTAGAGAAATTCTTCTCTACCTCAAGAACAGACAAGATCAGAAATGAGATTTCTAGCTTTCAGCAGAAGAACCTTGAGAACTTTAGTGAAGCATGGGAGAGGTTCAAAGGCTATTGGTCTCAATGCCCACATCATGGTTTCACCAAGGAGAGTTTGCTTAGTACCTTCTACAGAGGTGCTCTACCAGAGTTCAGGAGCAGATTGGACACAGCCAGCAATGGGTTCTTCTTGGGCGGAACTGAGCAGGATGCTGAGGAGCTGGTGGAGAACATGGCCAGGAGTGACTCAGTCTACAGTGAGGAGCATGATAGGGCCAACAGAGGCACTGATGAAGATGATCCGCACACAAGAAAGACCCTGAAATCTCTTCAAGAAAAGTTGGACAAGCTTCTTGTAGAGAAGGCTAAGCAAGAGCAGCTTAACTCCATTTGGAATCAGCAACAGAAACAGCCTGCTAGGACTACTGAGGTTCATGGTGTAGAAGGTCAAGAGGAGCTGTGCTTCATCAATTCTAATGGCACATGTTATAGGAAAGAGCCCAACTTCCAATACCAAAACAACTACCAGCAAAGACCTTACTACAACAATCAACAAGGAGGTTACCAAGCAAACCAGCCTACTCAGCCCCAAGGAAGCTCTTCTGCAGCTAAGGCTCCAAGTTCAAATTTGGAGTCCATGTTCAAGCAACTCTTAGAAGCTCAAGAAAGAAATGCTAAGAACATTGGTGATGAGTTCAAAAACATCCATGCTAAGATTGATGGCACCTATTCTGACCTCAACAACAAGTACATGCAACTTGCCTCTCATCTCAAAGCTTGGAAGAGCCAGGTTGCCTCCATGTCTTCATCCTCCAAGAATCCAATGGGATCTCTACCAGGAAAACCAGAGAAGAACCCTAAGGAGACTTGCAATGTTATCCTCTCCACTTCTTCAAGGATTGCGTTGAGTGATCATAAGAATGATGTTGATGAGATTGAGAGGCTAGTGCGTGGACATCAGATTGAAAATGATAAGAGACTGGTTGTGGCCACAGCTGAAGCTAGAGTTGTGAAGAGAGCTGATACGAAGGTACAAGGAAAGATTCTGAAGATTGATGAGCCTAAGGTTGAGACACAAGAGTGCTACCCTCAAGCTGAAAGAAGTGAAGGAAGAGGACAATGAGATTGAGCTATCACCCTATGATAAGCTCCCTTTCCCTCAAAGGTTCCTCACCAAAGCTCAGAAAAAAGTGGTCTCCAAATTTAGAAAAGACCTCAGTAATATTGGAGTCAAGCTTCCAGAGATCACCAGTATGCAGGCTGCTCATGTCCAAATGATGCTCATAAAGGACATTCTCACCCACCAAGCTGAAGTGGCTGAGCTTTTGGACATCTCACTTCTGAAGATTGATCCACCAATCCCTCCAAAGTCTCTCCCTAAGCTTGAGTCTAAAAGAAAGTTCAACTTGTCTTGCTCTCTTGGTAAACTAACTATGGATGATGCTCTTGTTGATAGTGGAGCTAGTGTGAATGTCATCTCCTTGGATATGGTGCAGAGTATTGGGATTGAAAGCATGGAAACAGATACTCCTCCTCTCACCTTTGGGGATTCCTCTTCTACAACCCCACTTGGCATAATCAAGGACTTTCCCTTGAAGATTGGATCCTGCACCATACCTATTGACCTCACTGTTTTGAAGATGACATCTGAAGAAAGAGTCCATTTGATCCTTGGCACTCCTTTCCTCACAACAGTTTGAGCTTGCATTGACTTTCCCAACAAGAGGTCACCCTCATGCATGTCAACAAGGCTGTCTCCTACCCTCTCCAACCTCCAATGGAATCAGACTATTGTGGGACAATCACTTGTGATGCACAGGCTGTTGAGAAGCCCCAAGATGAAGAGGTTGTTGGTAAGAAATAAGGTCTTGATGGAGAGTGTTCTAAGGAGTTGTGTGTTGAGCACTTGGAAAGTGCTAAAATAGAGGGGATGGGTGGAGCCTCAAAGGCCACTCATGGCAAGAAGAAGATAGTGAAAGAGCCTCATCCTCCACCTCTTGATTTGCTTCCACACACCCTCACTCTCCATCCAAAGCAGCTCAGAGATGGTGTCCTTGAGTACAAGATCAAGCATAAGGGCAGGTCCACACCATTCTCAAGTGCTAGAGCCATCATCACTCCTCAGCTCCAAGATGACCCAATCAAGCTTCAAGAGCTTCTCTCTCAGGTCCTCACCATCACGCTTGAAGGTGGGAAGGATCCTCCTTCTCACTAGTCCAAGAGAAAAGGTAGTCAAGCTAGTGACTCAAAACAAGCTCACTTGGGAGGAAGTCCCATGGTTATCCTTGTATATAGCTTTGCAATTTCAAATTTCCTTTAAAGTTTTTAATAGAAGTGGTCAAGATTTTCAGGTTGAGCCAAGCACTAGAGGAGAGAAGAATGGTGGTGAACTACTTGAGCCCAATGATTGCCATGTAGCAGCCTCCTCTAGTTGCTATGAACCAAGCCAGCTCCTAGCCCCGACACCAAACACCACGCCTAAATCTCCTCATGTGGTATCACTCCAACTCTTCTTGTATATACATTTGCTTTTATCTTGTTGGGGTATCTCCTTCTCTCTTACTCACACAGAGACTGTGTGATTTAAGTGTGGGGGAGGTACCGGATATTTGATCATGTTTGCTTTGTGATTTTGAGTCTCATGCATTGCATTGTACATTCATAAGTGCATAGAAAATCCAAAAAATTAATTTTTTGAGCCATGTAGATTGCATCACTTGCATCCTTAAGATTGAGTCTAGAGCATATAGGTTGCATTCATTTGCATATGGAGCTCTGCCTTGTAAAGAACACTCGTTTGCACTGAATTTGGTGCCCTAGTTAAACATATCAAGTAGCTTGAGCACCTTTTGAAAAAGCTTGCATGCTTTGAGCCTTGAAAACTCTTCTTGAAACTTGCTTGCTTGCTTGATATTGGCATTGTTCTTAAGACCAGCTCCATCCTGAACTTAAACTTGAATGAACTTAATCTCTCTTGCATATGGGCATTTGCATACTTGGTCATGGATCTCATACACATTTGGGTTATCTTTCTCCATCATACCACCCTTTGTTAACCCAAATGGCACTCCCTTACCCTTGAACCCTATCCATTCTTTGAAGCCTACATTGATTTGCTTGAGTGAGGCCTCTTGTGGTAGCTTGTCATGTGCAAAATCTTGAGAGTATTGGGAGCGACATGGATTTGTTCTCATCTCTTGCTAGCATAGGGTCATCATTTGAGCTAGCTTCTAGGATGGTGAGTGAAGTGTCTGTTACCTAATGGTTTACATTTTGGGTTTGAGGATATGACAATGTTGAGATTGATGAACAAAGAAAGTTTTGAGAAAGAAAAACCCTAGGGACCTAGAAATGAAAAATGAAAAGCTCTTGATTGAAGTTTTGACCTTCCCCCTCATGTATATATATATAAAAAAAAAAAGAAGGAAAAGAAAAAGAAAAAAGAAAGATTCAATAAGATAGTGGGGAAGGAAAAACATAAGAGTTTGAGCTTAGAAAGTGAATAGAGTCCTTAGAGGTTGAATCATGAGGAAGAAAATGTTCTTTTGGTGAGTGATGTGAGTATGTTTTCATTTTGGGTTATGGGATGAATAAAAAGGGTGTAGATCTTGTAATCACTAGGGAATTGGGTAGAATGATGAGGATGGATCCATGTATGCATGAATTGCTCCTAGTCTTAGATAAATTTTGCATAATGATCAAGCTCCTTGATTTTTGAGTGATTGCCACCTTGAAATGATGCATTGAGCCCTCCTTTTCATCCTTATTAGACCATTTGATCACCTAGCCAAATGATTGAGATCATGTGCCCATTTGTGAGACTCCACTTTGTGTGTGTGTGTGTGAATCAATGTGAGGGCTGGTTAAGAGAACATGTTGGTTGATAGGCATTGCATCTTGTGTAGAGACATAAGAGTAATTGATAGGACTTGTGAAGCTAGAGCATAATAAGAGAGTTTGATCATGCTATTTTCTATGTTTCTTTAGGATGTCAGGTTGAGTGCTATGAGTGTTTCCTTTGGCTTTGTTCACATCCTTGCATCCATCCCCCTTGTGCTTGAAAAGTTTACTTGAGGACAAGCAAAGGTCTACTGTGGGGGAGTTGATGTCTTGCATATTTACATGTTTTTAGCTATCATATCTTGTGCATTTTTGCTCATTTAGATTAGACATTAGGCATCTTTAGGCTCATTTTGCATTCATAAGTCCCTATTAGGTGTTGGAGCACACTTTGGAGATATTGAAGATGTTTGGGAGTTTTGTGATGAAAAAGAAGGGTTTAAAGATGAACATGGACAGAGGCCTTAGAAGTATCTTCTGATGCTAATATTTGGTGGAGACATGGCATTCTGAGTCAGCTTTCCAATGGAAGTGGTTTCAAGACATTTAGAGCTATATTGGAGGAGTTATGACAAATTGAGTGGAAGCATGTCAAGCCACCCGGGTGACAATACCCGAGGTCAACCACCGCGCATGCTAGACACCTAGAACGCACGCGGCCTGGACGTGCTCAGGCGAGGGAACGCGCAGGACAGCATCTGGGAAGGACGAGACACGCGGGCTGGAGTGCTCGGGGTAGCTTACCCGCACGGGTTAGCCCATTGCTGATGGAGATCACGTGGGTGCACACACCCGGGGAGACTTGCCCGCACGGGACGGAGCACGGACGCACCCGACCTGGAGGACCCGCATGTCCTGATGCTGGATGAGCTCCGGACGAGGCCAGTCCCACCCGGGGATGAAGCCACGTATGAGGACGACCCAGACGTTCCACCCGGCCACACACACCCGCGTATGAGGACGACACGGAGAGGACTACCCGGTCAACAGGACCCGCACGGCCTGCTAGCTGCTGGACACGGACCACGCGGCCGAACACACCCGGCCTAGAGAGACCGCACAGTCTGGACGATGGACGAACCCTCATACCCGGGTAGCCACACCCGGCCTGGTGGTGTCTCATCCGACCTGGGTATCCGAGTTTCTTCCTTTTGGAGCCTTTTGATTGGCTGAAGACTTAATGACCTCATGGGCATTTTAGTAATTTTTAATGATGTTTCTAAGGGCTTTCAAGCCACCTATAAATACTCTTGTAATCTCATTAAGAAACATAACTTCTTTTCTATCAAAAACATAATAAGATCTTGAAGAAAGTTTGGATCTTTGATCCTTTTTATCTCATTTCTTTTGTGTTTAATAGATTATCTTCTTCTCTAATCATGTTTAGCCTTGAATCATCATTGATTTTGAGGTTTTCCATGGCTACTAGTGAGTAGATCTATCTAGGGTTCATGGGCTTGGGAGACTAAGGGTGATTAAGTGTAGATCCAAGATGCTTAGTGTTAGATCTATCCTTTCCTTGCATTGATTTGGTGTTCTTCAAGCTATATTTGAGTTGGCCTCCCAAACATAGAGCAATAAGCATTTCATGCCCGAAAGGTGTTCTATGAAATGCCTGAACCAACTCATCTATGCTTTTAGCTTGCTTTTCCTAAGAGATTAGTTGTCAAAGGAGCTAGGATTGCTATTAGACTCATTCTCCATGCTTGCTTTGATCATTACAGCCAAAGAGATTTGGTGCACTTGGGTGATCATTGCAAAAGAGCATCCATCTAGAGATAGAGCTTGCTTAGTTTTGTTGTCTAGGCATAAGGAATTAGATTGATTGAAAAGTTGGCATCTTGGATTGAACCTTGATCACCCAAAGTCAATTCCCTTGTCCCAAGAACCCCCTTGCCTCATTGAGAAAGAAAGTTCAATCTTTTATTGCATTTTTAATATTGTCTTAGTTTCATAATGATCCTCTTATCTTGATTGCACTTAGATTAAGCATGAACTTGCATTCCCTTTGCATTAGAACCTCTTAGAATTGGATTGACATCTTGTATTCTACAACATTTGATTAGGACCCAAGAAAAGGCCTTTCATCAGTTCCTGAGCTTTAAAGATGCTCAGGAGTTTGTGGGTGATTTCCGCGAGTGCCGTGGTTCGGTGGCTACCCTCTACAAGTCGCAGGATGAGGACTTTTCCTTTCCCGCTGAGGTTGCCGAGATGTCGGGTCTTATGGACGGGTGTGCTCATGCCGAATCGCTGATTCCTCCGATCGAAGGAAGGGTCCGACAGCTTTGGGATCCTGTTGTGGTCTCAGAGGATACAGCTGAAGTGGGAGGAGATGACGAGGGAGCCGGAGCCGTGGAAGGAGAAGTGGACCAGCCCGCGAGCTCGTTCGGAGTCTCCATGTCCGGGTTCTTCGACTTCGAGGTTTGAGGATTGTCGGGATTCTTTCCCTTGGTTTTCTTATCCTAAGATTTTATGTTGTGTACTAGGCTGAGTGTGGCCGTTTCTATCTGTGTACGCTATGACCTTGTAAGGTCATATGACTTATGTATTTCGGGACTAGCCGTTGGTGGCTTCGAATGCCAGCCCTTTTTTTTGCGGCCTCTTTTATATAATGAATGACTTTTAGCATTCTACGAATTTTTTATTTATACTTTCGTCAAGTGCCGAGGATAAGGTACGAGTAGTCACTTTGTATCTTATCTCTAAATTTGTCGTCACGTTCGTTTGCTCTTTTTAGGACGAGGGTATTCGAAAACGTTTTAGGAGTTTTGCGATGTTTCGCGAGCGTATTAGATATGTACGATGGGACATGCTTTAAGATCTCGAATCATGTCTTGAGATGTTAACGGACCAGTAGGACTGGGTTTAGGGCAAGACCTAGGTTTACTTTTGCCTCTAAGGCTATGCGACGACTAATCAGCTTTCGTTTTGCCTGTTGGCGATTTCTACCTGGTTCTTTCCGATTTAAAGTCCGCGACTGGCGCCGGCTTATATGACTTGTGTGGAAAGAACCGAGCACTCTCCAGAGACTGTCTGGAGTGCTGACAGAAATTTCAGATTTCTTGTATAGCGCGCTATGATATCCTTGATGGATGTAAGAGAACCTTTCACTTTTACGGAAGGTTTGACTAGGAGTTCTTTTTTTTTAAACAACATTTTGGGTTGGTCCATTTGGGCCAATCGACAGGCACTTTGTATTTTTAGAGACGTGGGCGGACTGCGGGTTTGGATAATGTTCTTCGAGAAATATTTGCGACGTCTCGCTTTTCCCGAGAGATATATCTTTTGTTGTGAGATGGCTACAATCTTCATTTTTATTAGAAGATGTATTTGTTTGACCATGGGTATGCATGGACTATTGTTAAAATAGAAGTTAGTTCCCGTCTAAGGACTGCTTGGAGGGTACACATTTTTTTGAGGCCATTATTTTGAATGTTTCTTAGGCCGATCTTGGATTTTTGCAAGTGAATCGAGAGACCGAAAGAAAATAAGTTTTACTGAAAAAGTTTCGAAAATGTCGAGTACATGTGCGAATATTTCAAATTTTTGTGGGAGTATAGGAGTATACGTACCCACTGTGGGACCCGAAATTCACACCGACAATTTTAATAGATAAAAACGGAGGAAAACCAAGTAAACCTGATTTTCCCTGAAGATCCAAATTCTCTGCGTAATCACTTTAGAACGATAAAAAGATAGACATAAAGATGAAAATAAATGGTCGCTCAGAGGCGTTTTATTCATCGAATAGTATGAGAACAAAATTTCTCCGAGAGGAGTAGAGATATATAAACTATCGGAACAAAAGAACAAGAGGCGGCCAAAACGTCCTAAGCCTTGCCGTGCTAGTCTAACCACCTAAGTCCTATGTTATCTAAGCTAGCAGGAGTTCTCTAAGTCTAAAATCTCGGATCCCTTTTTCTTCTGCTCCAGCTCTCATTATATAGCTGCTCATGGTCCGTGGCCCATTTAATCCTTTGCCTTTGGGCCCATATTTATCCCTTTTGGAAATATTCCATTTATCGTCGATCTTCGTAGTTATCCTCAAGTCTTCCCTTTTATCTTTGGAAACTTAGCATTTATCATATTCCGCGAGTTAGGACAAACCGTCATAACTCTTATGGGCTTGAATCCCTTCTGAGATCGTAGGTGGGCCCCTAGACAAGTTTGGATCCTTGCGGGCTGTTTTTAGGTCTTTGGGTGTTTATACGATCTCTCGGTTTCTGGTCGTACGGCTTCGAGAATAACCTTAATCGAGATGAAACGAGAGGTATATGGTCCCTGGTGTCGGATGGCACGACTATACGGAGGATACGGGAGTTAAGTCGGACAGGCCGGGACTGGGTTGCGCTCACCCATGAGCGAGCGGACCGTCGCACTGGTCGCCAAGATGGCGAGTTGGTATTCTTCTTTCTTTTTTTTTCTATTTTTCTAAAGCAACTCACCAAGTTGGCGAGTTTGTCTTGTTTCTGGTCCAACTGGCCAATCGGGCGAGTTGGAGGTGCTCCAACTCGCCGAGATGGCGAGTTGCTCTCGTCTTGAGTCCAACTCGCCAATCTGGCGAGTTGGTCTTGCTTCGAGTCCAATTTCGCCAATCGGGCGAGTTGGAGGTGTTCCAACTCGCCGAGATGGCGAGTTGCTCTCGTCTTGGGTC
>JAATWR010000136.1:0-50000 GCA_018703725.1 Brassica juncea
ATAAAACACGGACCTGGTTAATCCTCGTGATTTAAAAAGAGGGACCTGGTTAATTCCTCGTAAAATATTTCCTCGTAAAGTCCTCGTGAGTTAAAAAGACGGGCCTGGTTAATTCCTCGTGAGCTAAAAAAAGACAGGCCTGCTTAATTCCTCGTGAGAAAATGTGTAAATCAAAGAGGCGGGCCTGGTTACTTCCTCGTTACTTTACGAAGAATTCACGAGGAATTCAAAATCCTATATATACCCGAGCCATCTCATTTCCTCTCTTTCTCCAAGTAAAGGTAATCCTCTCTACTTCCTCTCTATTTAGTTTAGGTGGTTAGTTTAGGATAAGAAGAATTGATTAGGTGGTTTAGTGTAGGGAATTTAGAATTGATTAGATAGTTTAGTGTAAAGAATTTAGATAAGTTTATGAAATTTTTTAAGAAATTGGTTGATATTAGTGTTAAATTTTTTTTTTCAGATGGTTAGGAAGGCTAGACTTCGACACTACAGGACCATATTTGGTGAGTCTAGAGCTTCGTCTTCTTCAGATCCCGGTTATTCGGATCCGGAAATGGTCTCCGACTCTCAGTCTTCTCAGAGAGTCTCCTCGTCGCCTCCTGTTGTTGCTCCACCACCGGTTCCTCCATTCGCGGCACCACCGATTCCTCCTGCTGCTGCACCGAAGATGCCTCCTACTGCTGCACCGGAGATGCCTCCTGCTAATCCGGCCGGGATTCATCCCGATTTGCTAGTCCCCCTGAGTGCTCCGTATGCTAGGTACACCGTGGGGGACCTTCTCGCTCAGCCAAGCAGAGAAGGTTTACCAGTCTTAAACCTCGACTGACCGAACCATACTTTTTGGTACGTTTAAATTTTAATTAGTATTTTTTATGTATAAAACAACATTAAATGATTTATATCATTTAAATTTGTTTTCTATTTCAGGTTTGGGGTAGATGGATATGTCGCCCGATCCGTAACCGACGCGTTCAAAGGCTACTTGTGTTGGAAAATATATTACATAAAGAGATTACTCCAGCTACCAGGTTCCTTCCTCCGGATTCCAGGACCCAGACCTCTGGGTCCCCGTTAAAAGGAACTCCGAAACTACCCTCCGGAACTACCCTCGGGAACTACCCTCGAGAACTACCTCGGGAACTACCCTTTCTTCCGGGAAAATGGAAATATTCCTTAATACAAGGAAGATTAGCTTAGACACGAAGGGATCCTCTTAAATCAGAGAAAAAGAGGAAGTATTCTAATATATATGGCTTTCCTAAAAAAAGTTGGAAATATTCTATGATCTAAGGATATAATGAATATTTCCAAATCCTAAGAGAGAGGCATGACCTCCACTATAACTATAGGCTTCTAAACCTAAAGAAAGGAGGTCAAAACGTTCATCCACACAGCTCACAAGTTCTACAGCCGCCAAGGCAAGACTCCATACCTAGAAGATCACCTTCATCGATGTGCTTACAACCGACGAATCCCTGCGATTACTATCAACAAGATGACGTCTTATGCTCACTTCAGCACGTCTACAACTCGTCTTACTGGCTCAGACCACGTTCTCCTCCTCATCAGCAGGAATACTCCATGCCCATTAAAGCATATGAGAAAGATGCAAGGTTCTCAAGCGGGACAAAACATTTTCCGGCCAGGTTTACAACTTGGACGTCTAAAGACAAGGGGGGTCAGAAGAAGAGCTCCTGGAAATACTGCAGGCATACCAAGCAACCACTAAGAGGTAACCGGAGAACCATCTTTCTCTTTAGGCTTTAGAATCTAAGTGGTAGTGGAATCCTAGGTAAGCCTAATAGCTGGGTGGATAGAACGCCTTTTAGTACTCATCAAATTCCATTGGAGTTGTTCCACGAGAGGATCTCTGCCCAAGCGCCGGGAACACTACTTCTCTGCCTCCTGCAAAGGAGTCGAAGAAAAACGCAAACTCTACGTCAAGAAATGCTGGCCTTCAGATTCTTGGGTCCAATTAGAGCAAAGGAGAGTAAAAGAAGACGGAGAACACACGTTCCAGCTACTATTCACCTATGGGTTCCGGGTTCCTACTTCCAGGTCCCAGATTCCAGGTCCCGGATCCCAGGTCCCGGGTCTCCGGCTACCCACCTTACATAGAGGTGAACTCCAATGGCTCCACAAGAAAGCAAGCTCCGAGCGCCTTACTATCGCTTTTCCCGGCAACAGACCCTGATATACCTCTAAAGGAAACTAAGGCCTTCTACTCCCTACAAACTCCCGAGGAAACTCAGGACATGTGTCTTTACAATTTTCCGAGGCCACGTGCCTCTCTAAGTTTCTGAGGAAGCTAGGGCCACTTGCCTTTCCAAGTCTCCAAGGCTGCACCCCTCGACAAGTTTTAAGAAACAGAAATTCCCAGTGAAGGAGTCAAGAATACGCCAGTCTACAAGCTTCCAAGGAAGTAGGTCCACGGCACGTGCCTTCCTGAACTTCTACGAAAAAGAGATAACTGAGAGGAAAGCAGGGGGCAAACGAGTTAACACTCAACCCAAGGGGCAAACATGCGTCAACAAATCTCGTTGGCTTGCCCACTAAAGGCAGAATTCAAGACAAAGCGACGGGTCATTTAGTGACATCCAAGAAGCCCTGAGAGTGGCTCACCCAAGTGGAAGCAGAGAACAGCCATAAGAAGTTACTAAACGACATCGACAAAAAGAGAATATCTACAGATCCTCATGTGCAAGAGCACTAGTTCCAAGGAGCCTCCAGATTCTCAAGGATAAATCTACGGGTCCTCCAGAGTCAGAACATGAAGCCCTTCAAAGACTTGGTTCCCAAAGATGAGAAGCAGTTAGTATGCGACGTACTTCAATACCTCAAGTTATAGGACAAAGAACCAGCCTCCACGCCCTAACAAGGGTCTCATTATTCCTGGAAAAGGAATGAGAAGAATCATGGTCTTCACTCGACTACTATCTCCGACTCCGAAGCTCCGGCTCCGACCCCTGCTTCTATCCCTAACACCAGGTAAAATGAAATGAAAAACTTTTTCAACTCTTACGCAGGAAGCATCGTACAAAACATGCCAAACCCTGCAATAACGCAGGAGGCATAAGTACAATCGCAATGTACTGTATTCAAACTCAGAGTTTGTATAGGGAGCGACAATAATAACGGGTATGAGACTTAAGGCAGGAATGGGTCTGATCAGCCTGAGTATGGTTGTCAAAACTGGCCTAGAGCCATAGAAATATCGGGGCCCCAAAGCAAGAGTACTGTGACACCTCAGGGTTAATTTAGTGAATTTGCATATTGCAAAAGTACTGCTACGTGCAGGGAGCAATACATAAACTCTTGCTTGACCAGACGTGGAAAGCAGCAATACCTAGGGGCTGAGAGTGGCTTTATGCAGAAGCAGCGTGCAGCAATAGGACCTCGATAGTGGCTTACTTCCGAGTGGCAGAATGCGAGGTCCCAACATGAAATCGGTAGTGGCCCACCCCAGGAGGACAGAATACGATCTTAAAAGATAGTATCCGGGTTATCAAAAGATATTCAGCCGGAGACTATTAAAATGGACTTTCGAGTTTCCAGACGAACTTCCGAGTTCCAAACAGACTTCCGAGTTCCAAAAGAACTTCCGAGTTCCTAGACGAACTTCTGAATTCCCCAAACGACCTGTGGGTCCTAAATACGACCTCAGGGTCTGAAGGAACCTCCGGGTTCCCAAACGACCTCTGGGTCCAGAAGCAACCTCTGGGTCCTAAATACGACCTCAGGGTCTGAAGGAACATCCAGGTTCCCAAATGACCTCCGGGTCTAGAAGCAACCTCCAGGTTCAAGACGACCTCCGGGTCCTAAATACGACCTCAGGGTCTGAAGGAACCTCCGGGTTCCCAAACGACCTCCAGGTCCAGAAGCAACCTCTGGGTTCAAAACGACCTCCGGGTCCTAAATATGACCTCAGGGTCTGAAGGAACCTCCGGGTTCCCAAATGACCTCCGGTTTCAGAAGCAACCTCCGGGTTCAAGAAGACCTCCGGGTTCTAAATACGATCTCAGGGTCTGAAGGAACCTCCGGGTTCCCAAACGACCTCCGGGTCCAGAAATACGGCCCCCAGGTCTGGGGCAGCCTCTGGGCTTCAGAAACGCCCTCCGGGTCCCAGCGACACCTCTGATTCCCAGCGACTCCTCTGGGTCCCAGCGGTACCTCCGGTTCCTAGCGACACCCCTGGGTCCCAGCATACCTCCGGATCCCGACGACATCTCCGTGTCCTGAAGAATACCTTGGCTTCGTTCGATGCAAGGATCCATCAATTGGTTCTCTGGGTCCATAGGAGAAACTTGCTATCTCTTGGGAAAAATCACGAGTAACCTATCAACGAAAGGTGGAATGTGATGCATCCCTATACTCCAGGTTTTGATAAAGGAAGACTCTGCTCCAAAAAGCCTACCTAGCAATCAAAGAGAGTCTACCCGACGGAGGCGACTTCGAATCAACAAGATATACGAGAAGGTCCCCTTGAAGGTCCACACAACGATCAGGTTCCTGGACGAAAGTACATCCAGCCTATGGGTCCCTGGACGAAAATCCATACAACCTCCAGATTGCAAAAGAAGACTCAGCAAGGAGTTTCCAAGTTCCAGGAAAACGAAACACAAGCACGTACGCTACTGCTCCCCACAAACAACGTGTCCAAGAGCCCTACTCTGGTACCAAGAATCAACTAGGTTATTTTTTGATATCGAGACTACACATGCCGAAGGTCATCCCTGCCAGATATCAAGACACAATCCTGAGACAACGCAAGAAGCTACAGCTACAACATCAGAACCTCAAGGAGCATCAAGGAGACCAGCAACGAAGACCTGAATGAAATTCCATTACGGCTTTTACCAACTAAAGAGGCGCAAGAAAGGCTAGCTAAATCAAGCATGAGGATCCTCAGTTTCGACATCCGGGTCTTATTAAACCTTATCGTACCCTTAATCCTTAGCCTCGCCAAGATTCTCCCTCTCAGAATTCCTGGGTACTGACCCATACACTCCTCCACATGATTCATGGAACCAGAGAGCCACAAGAAATGCAAAGTGAAGTTCTGCATGGACTAAGGCCGAGTGTAGCTACAGGTGCAGCACAAGCATCTGGGCTTTGAGCAGAAGCATCACCATTTATGCAGACGATCCCGGCTTCTCCATCCAGATTTTGGTCGAACTCCGACTAATCCCCACCATGGGGGCAACGTCTCATCTTTACAAAAGAGAGGAAGGAAGTCTTACAGGCTCCGTTTGATCCCGCGCGACAGTGTCATCCGCCCTTCGAACATTTACTAGGTCCTACATGGTGGTTTTTCCTAGTTATCCACTACCAGGTCATCAGAATCAAGGGTACAACTACATCCATGTGACCGTCATCACTCCAACCAAACACATGCCCATTGAAGCATGCTTGTAAGTCCGTCTACATTGGTCCAGACCACAACATCATGCCAACCAGACCAAGCACAACTACATCTGAGCATTACTGACAAGGAAGCTTGATGGCCCAAGCTACGAGCCGACGTCCTAATTCAGCAAGGAGCTTGATACCACGGTGAAACTCACGAAGTCCTATGAAGAAGATCATGTTATTTCCTTCCTTCAAACATGAATCCAGAAAATACGGGGCAAACTGTTGGGGTAAAATATTCCATGAAGAGATTACTCCAGCTACCAGGTTCCTCCTTCCTCCGGATTCCAGGACCCAGACTTCCGGGTCCCCGTTAAAAGGAACTCTGAAACTACCCTCCGAAACTACCCTCGGGAACTACCCTCGAGAACTACCTCGGGAACTACCTCAGAAACTACACTTTCTTCCGGGAAAATGGAAATCTTCCTTAATACAAGGAAGATTAGCTTAGACACGAAGTGATCCTGTTAAATTAGAGAAAAAGAGGAAGTATTCCAATATATATGACCTTCCTAAAGAAAATTAGAAATATTCTATTATCTAAGGATATAATGAATATTTCCAAATCCTAAGAGGGAGGCACGACCTCCACTATAAATATAGGTTTCTAAACCTAAAGAAAGGAAGTCAACACGTTCATCCACAGAGCTCGCAAGTTCTACAGCCGCCAAGGCAAGACTCCATACCTAGAAGACCACCTTCATCGATATGCTTACAACCGACGAATCCCTGCGATTACTATCAACAAGATGACGCCTTATGCTCACTGCAGCACGTCTACAACTCGGCTTACTGGCTCAGACCACGTTCTCCTTCTCATCAGCAAGAATACTCCATGCCCATTGAAGCATACAGAAGGTCCATGCTCAGTGTAGCATACCGACAAGACTACCATATGTTCCGGCCATGCGCCCTCTAGAACAGATGGCTCCTATCAACTATACAGAGCCACGTACACCTTAGGCCAAGTGTCCACTAGGCCACGAGCCTCCACTAGGCCACGCGCCTCCATCAGGCTACGCGCCTCCATTAGGCTACGAGCCTCCATCTAGGCTACATGCCTCCGCCAATACTTGAACTACGAACGGCTTGATCCCCCACTGAAGGGTATGTAGGCAATCCCCACTGAAGGATGCACCTATAAAACCAAACACCTTCCATGGTTCTACGCTTAGATCCCCAAGGACCGACCATGGGGCTAGGACCATCGACTATAGACCATGAAGACCCTACGATCTCCACTACAAATAGGCAGTTTCTGCCTAACAACCGACCTTCCCTACTCCTACAAAGGCAGTGACGATACTCAGCGGCCCATACCCGTATGGCACTACCCTCAGAGCAGGATATTCTGGCTTATCCATGACCGAAGCAGGAGAAAGTACCACGACGACCAGTCTCCTTCTTCCTATCATTTCGTAGAACTGAGCACGAATCACTTGTACACGAAAATACCCTAAAAACTTGTGAGACCCAATCCCGGCCAGTAAGGCTGCGGTCGAAGACTTACGTCGCTCGTTCGACACACTGACCGAACCTTTCAATTTTTCGTGCTTTATTTATAAATTCGCCGAAAGGCAAAGGCTTTCTTAAACCTTAGCTTAAGACTACCTTAGTCATTCTCTATCTTAGATCCTTTGATCACTCAGAGCAGAAACCCTGATCCATCATCCATGGATCAGATTGTTCATCCTTGCCCAAGATCAGATCACACATGGCCTTCCTTGGATAACACATCCAGCACAATACTTGTGGTCTACACCACCTAGTATTGGCCGTACTCATCTCTACGGCTTGCTGCTGGTGTCAAATGAATTGGACCTTGCATTCCACATGGTTCCTCTTGTACCAGGACCACATGTGTCTTGAGTCGGATCAATGGTTGACACCATGATCAAACCCAACATCAATCCATGATCCTCCATGGATCACTATCCAAAGAATAGCATCCAACTATCATCCCAAATGGATGAGTTAGATCAACTAAGATCCGTCCCTTTGCTCAAGGTCCTGGATACTTAGTTTACAAAACAATATATGATCTTCAAGGGGCGTGTCCTACCTGGCCTTAACCGCACCACAAGAGACAGAAATATAAACTAGAAAGTAATCATAACCATGTTACCTTATACTTGATGGTTGTTGATCTTGTGTCCTCCTTTATCAGGAACGAGCATACTCCTATTGATCACGGCTCTATCAATCCTTATCATATACTTCCAATAATGATAAGATCCATTCAAGGGTCGTGTCTCTATTCCCTTGAACTCCCATGAAACCAGTTTCTACACAGCATCCACCTTTGAGGCCACCTTGGCTATGGAGAAAGAAGTTCGGCCTTCTTCCTTCTCTCTTAACCATTTGTGTGTTTTCCCAGGCTATATAGGAAGCCTAGGGCATGTTCATCCATGATCAAACACCACCCAAGGGTCATGCATTATTTCCCCCTTCAGTGCCTATGAAACTGCCTTTCTACACACATCTGCTTCAAGGCTGTCTCAACCATTAGAAGTGCATTCCGGTCCTCCATCTCCTCTCCTGGCTATTTACGTGTATTGTATGGATGTATAAGAAGCCTAGGGCGTGGTAAACAATAATCAAAACCCATAAAAGGGTCGTTCATAACCTTCCCCATGATCACCCACCAAAACTGCTCCTTTGCTGCTTTCACACCACTCTTGGTCTTGAATGGTGTAATCCGACCATATCTCTCTTTTTCTCTGGTTTTCTTTGTGTTTCAGGGTGTGGTAGGAAGCCCTGGCGTGCCTGAAAAGGCACGGAGTTGCCTTCTATTTATAGAAGCAGAGGTGGTTACTTTTCTATCCATTGCATCCTTTCGATATCAATTCTGGCCATTAAATTTCATCAATGGTCCAGATCACACCCATTCACCTATGGCAGTTACCAGGACGTCCTGAGCTTTACAAACCACTCATGGAAATGTCCAAACCAATTCCAAACGGAATACCAAGCCCTGGCCCAATCCCAAGAGCCCACCGGCCCATCGCCACACACATGGATCGCCCACATGGCCCGACCACTGTCCAGACCTGGTCCAACCGCCCGAGATCCGAACACTCCACCAAGATTAGATGAGCTGATTGCTAGCTGAACTCATCTGAGTGAGCTAGTAGTCCAGCTACTGGAGCTGACTTACTCTTGTGTGAGCTACACTGAGCTGCACCAAGCTTGACCTAGCTGGTCGAGCTACTTCCCCGTATCAACCAGCTGCCATAACACTTGTATAACTTGATATCTTTATCTTATTCAATCCTTCTAAGTCTCTTGATCTATTTCCAGACCTAGACATAATTCTCCCATGATCCATTCTGATCATGCACTACATCACAACTTCACCTAGCTGATCGAGCTTCACCCAGACCTCGGCCAGCTACTGAAACACTCGACCAACTCCTTTAAGCTTGTCTCCATCCTATTTTGGTTAAGTCTCAGCTGTATGATTCCCTTAACCACATTTTTGGATCATGACACGCTTGTCTTTAGGTCATATGACCTAACTGGTGCGTCTCCTTGCACAATGGTCCCTCCCAACGATCCTATCCAGGATCGGGGACATAACAAGTCTCCCCACTTGATAGGGATTCGTCTTTGAATCTGGTGGTGCTGGCATCTTATCTCATTGAAAAATGTGTCAACCGAACTCTTTGCATCCGGAACATGGAGCATGCTCGATTGGTTCTTTCTAACCAATTCGTTGCATCTCCCTCCTTGTTCCTTCTCACTGATCACATCTTGATCATCATATAAACAAGTCTCCCCCACTAGATAGAGATTTAACCCAAAATCTTATCAAGTGGTCCATATGGTTTTTGATTATGGCATCCTTACTTGGCTACTTCGACCAGAGTCGAGAGTCCATCAATCACCCATACAAAGACACAACTTGTGTCACTGGCCCAACTTTCCAGGTTGCGATCCTAGTAGACACTAAGTCTATGTCTCTCCTCAGACTTTATTCTATTTCAGATCATAGTCCACGACTAGATCATATCCAGTCCCTAGGAACATACTGCATACTCAAGTCTTTGTAGATTTAACCTATCTCCAAGCCACTCAATGTACCAGTCAAGTCCTAGCGAACTTGTTCCAATATTTAGGCTGCTCGTCCATCCACGAGTCCTAACAGATTGTTATGTTTCTCTAAGTCCTTCATGGACACCAAGGTTCATGACCCCAGCCACAACGTACCGGATCATCCCCTAACTGACCACAGCCTTTTCCAGCTTGGCCACATTGCGATTTTAGTCTCTACTAGACTAATCCGCCTTATACTTGACTTCTGTCCATCAAAGGACATTGTCATACTTTGCTCCTAGTCCACTAATGGACTTGATCATATTCTATTTCTGGTCCACACCAGGACTCAACCGTCTTATCCCAACCATAGGTCCATCTCCGACTCGGTTGTATTGCGATTCTCATCCATCACTGGACTTGATCGACTATATCCCAACCCTAGGTCAATCTCCGACTAGGTTGTACTGCGATCCTCATCCCACACTGGACTTGATCGTCTTTATCCCAACCCTAAGTCAATCTCAGACTTGGTTGTAATGCGACCCAGGTCCCTTCCCGGACAGGGTCGACTTCAGCTCGGCCATCTCGGCAGGAGCTATACAATAGGGACTTTTGGACATTTGTGGCCGTCCCTGGTCCAGATCTACTATGAACGGGTCAGCCCTACCAGGGGGATGCTTTGATCACTCAGAGCAGACACCTTGGTCCATCATCCATGGATCAGGTCGTCCATCGTTTCCCAAGATCAGATCACACACGGTCTTCCTTGGATAACACACCCGGCACAATACTTGTGGTCTACACCACCTAGTATTGGCCGTACTCATCTCTATGGCTTGCTGCTGGTCTCACAGGAATTGGACCTTGCATTCCACACGGTTCCTCTTGTACCAGAACCCCATGTGTCTCCTCCATGAGTCGGATCAATGGTTCACACCATGATCAAACCCAACATCAATCCATGATCCTCCATGGATCACTATCCAATGAATAGCATCCAACTATCATCCCAAATGGAGGAGTTAGATCAACTAAGATCCGTCCCTTTGCTCAAGGTCCTGGATACTTAGTTTACATAACAATATATGATCTTCAAGGGGTGTTCCATACCTGGCCTTAACCGAATCACAAGAGGCAGAAATATAAACTAGAAAGAAATCATAACCATGTTACCTTATACTTGATGGTTGTTGATCTTGTGTCCTCCATTATCAGGAACGACCATACTCCTCTTGATCACGACTCAATCAATCCTTATCATATACTTCCAGTAATGATAAGATCCATTCAAAGGTCGTGTCTCTCTTCCTTGAACTCCCATGAAACCAGTTTCTACACTGCATCCACCTTTGAGGCTGCCTTGGCTATGGAGAAAGAAGTCCGGCCTTCTACCTTCTCTCTTAACCATTTGTGTGTGTTCCATGGCTATAGAGGAAGCCTAGGACGTGTTCATCTATGATCAAACACCACCAAGGGTCGTGCATCACTTCCCCTTTCAGTGCCCATGAAACTGCCTTTCTATACACATCTGCCTTCAAGGCTGTCTCAACCATTGGAAGTGCATTCTGGCCCGCAATCTTCTCTCCTTGATATTTGCGTGTATTTTATGGATGTAGAGGAAGCCTAGGGCATGGTAAAAAATAATCAAATCCCATCAAAGGATCGTTCATAACCTTCCCCATGATCACCCACCAAAACTGCTCCTTTGCTGCCTTCACACCACTCTTGGTCTTGGATTGTGTAATCCGACCATCTCTCTCTCTTTTTCTCTGGTTTTATTTGTGTTTCAGGGTGTGGGAGGAAGCCCTGGCGTTCCTGCAAAGGCACGGACTTGCCTTCTTTTTATAGAGAAGAGGTGGTTACTTTTCAAACCATTGCATTCCTTCAGTATCAATTCTGGCCATTAGATTTCATCAATGGTCCATATCACACCCATTCGCCTATGGTAGTTACCAGGACGTCCTGGGCTTGTCAAACCACTCCTGGACATTTCCAAACAAAGTCCAAATGGAATACCAAGCCCTGTCCTAATCCCAAGAGCCCACCGGCCCCTCGCCACACACATGGGTCGTCCACATGGACGACCACTGTCCAAACCTAGCCCAATCGCCCGAGATCCGAACACTCCACCAAGCTGAGATGATCTAATTGCTAGCTGAACCGGCTGAGTGAGATTGTAGTCCAGCTACTGTAGCTGACCTACTCTTGTGTGAGCTAAACTGAGCTGCACCAAGCTTGACCTAGCTGGTCGAGCAACTTCCCCGCATCAACCAGCTGCCATAACACTTGTATAACTTGATATCTTTATCTTATTCAATCCTTCTAAGTCCCTTGGTCTATATGCAGACCTAGACTTAGTTCTCCAATGATCCATTCTGATCATGCACTACATCACAGCTTCACCTAGCTGATCGAGCTTCACCCAGACCTCGTCCAGCTATCAAAACACTCGACCAACTCTTTTAAGCTTGTCTCCATCCTATTTTGGTTAAGTCTCAGCTGTCTGATTCACTTAACCACGTTTTTGGATCATGACACGCTTGTCTTTAGGTCATATGACCTGAATGGTGCGTCTCCTCGCAAAATGGTCCATCCGGACGATCCTATCCTGGATCGGGGACATGACACTACTTTCCAGAGCCGCATCCAAACTGGAAAACGATGTCGGAACACATCAGAAAGACGTGGTTCAAAATGTTCGCGGTAAGTTATTAGTATTTTTTTAATTATTAATACTTTTAATTAATTTTTGAACTAATTATTAATAAAATAAATTGCAGCAAAAATGGCATTGGTCAATAGACGTGAACGAGAGGGTGAAGAAAGCCTTCGTCGGGAAGGCGAAAGAACAATTGTTGGACCCGGTCTCGAACTGGAAGGATGATTGGGTGGTGAAGGGTTACGAGCTAGGGAAACCCACTGAGCTCACTCAGTATGTGTGGGAAGGCCTCATCCGCTATTGGAACTTGCCATCGTCCATCCAAGTCTCCAACAGTTGCTCCGCTTACCGTATGACAAAGGATGAGCATGGCAACTTGCCGATGCTTTACTCTACAGCCATCCCGCACAGAGGAGGACGAGGAGGAAGTACATAGGAGGAGTCAAGACCTCTTCCACGAGCTGCAGAACAACAACAACAACAACTCTTAGTTTTTTTGTATTATAAATGTGAACTTTTAATATGTATGAAAATATTTTCGTTTTTATTTTTATTATTTATATTTTTAGTATTTTTTTATAAAAATATAAATTAAATTTAAATATATATATAATAATATTTAGAAAAATAAATAATAAAGCACAGTGAGTAATTTACCAGGAAACATATTGCGTGGACTTTACGAAGAAATGTATTACGTGGCTAGTACGAGGAAAACAATTACGAGGCTTTTACGAGGAAAAAGTATTACGTGGAATTCACGAGGAAAACTGTTACGTGGATTTTACGAGGAAATCAGTTACGTGGCGTTTACGTGGATATCTGTTACGTCTCTTTTGCGAGGAAATGTATTACGTGTCTTATACGAGGATTATTCTGACACGTCTTTACGAGGAAACTTTCCTCGTAACATTACGACGAATTAGCTTAGAAATATACGTTATGACGAATGCATAACGACGAAATGGCTTTCCTAGTTATTTCCTCGTAAAACCTACTTTACGAGGAAATAACCACGAAAACCTTCCTCGTTATACATCTGTTTTCTTGTAGTGACTAATCGTGAGAAGGTGAGAGATGGTGCTCGCTCCTACTCCTGCCATGCCTTCTTCTTCCTTCTTCAATGAGCGAGAGAGAGAGAGAGAGAGAGAGAGAGAGAGAGAGCGAGATAGAGAGGAGAAGATGAGAGAAGAGAGAGAGAGGAGAGAGAGAGAGAGAGAGACGAGAGCGAGAGAGAGGAACAACAGACCGTCTCTCCGAGAGAAAAAACGTTGCTTAAGGTATTTGGTAGATTTTTATATTCTTATAATAGAGAGAGGAGGGTGAGAACAACCGTCTCTCGTAGCTGTTATAAAAACGTGATATTGGTATTTCATTTTATTCTAAAATACTAAGAGCGGTGAGAATACCGGTAATGATGCTATAAGTCCATTTTCATTGCGTTTTTTACCTTGGTTTTCTTAATTCATAACTAATAATTATTTGTTGCTTTTGTGTACAAAAGTTTCAACCATGACAAATTACGCAAAGTGCGAAACTTTCAATTGCTAAAAGCGTATTTAATTCAGCATTTTAGTTGATGTAAATCATAATAATTTTATAATATTTTAATTAACAATGATATTAAGAGAATTTCATTTCACTAATACAAAGATTAAAAAAGTAGGAAATAAAACTGAACTGATTAAAAGAATTAGGGTGTGATGAACATTTTTTTTGTGTTAAGAGTCAAGAAAATTAGTGTATAAGCACGTTAACTTTTACGTACTTATAAGACTGCCACGTTAGCATTGTTTTATATGATTGTAAAATTGTCATGTGTCAATTATTAATGTATGAACAGATTTATTACAAATAATTATTTTTAATATATAAGGGATAACTAACTTAAATTTCTCAAATAAGTAAATAACAATGGATCTACTTTTAACTCTTACATACAAAAAACTATTGAAAGGTTATGTTATCTTTTATACAATACCTCAATATCTGTTGATGCATGTAATTAGGTAATATCTTAACATAGAATGGATTTTTATTGAAAAGTAAATGATAAACCGATTAAAATATACTAAATAAAATACAGTTTCAAGATTTTTAAATTAGTAAGACAATTTATTGTTCATCAAATTTTTTATTCTTAGTATTTAAAATCTTTATAATCTCTCAAATATTATATTCATTTATTAAGTATTATCAAAAATAAATAAGTACTATATTATGAATATAATATAAATTAAGAAGAATAATTTCTTTTAAACAATAATATTTAAATTATATTTTCACAATTATAATTATATACATTTTATAAACAAATAAACCGTGGTAGATATGCTATTATATAAACGTAAAAATAAAATAAAATGTAAAACCAGATCTAATAGTCCGGTATAGACGTAGTTTATTGAATCCGGTTTAGAGTATATATCGTTTAGACTATTACACAAATGTAAATATAGAATGCAAAACTGATTCGCTCTCTCTCACTCACACAATAGAATCAGTTTCTTGATTCCCATCTTATTCGCCGATTTTCTCTCGTCAAATTTTTTCTCTCCCTTATATACAAACTAAACCCTTCTTCTCTCTCTCCCTAAGTCAGATCCGAGTTATGGAGGTGGAGCGTGCAAAGAAAGACGACGATATCAGTTCCGCCGCGAGAACAGATGGAGGATCTGTGGAAGAAGTCTCCGTCGAGAGAATTTTCGAAGCTAGCGCGGAGGTTCCTCCCCCGTGGCAGAATCAGCTCACGTTTAGAGCTATGATCGTGAGTTTCATCCTCTCGATTCTGTTCACCTTCGTCGTGATGAAGCTGAACCTGACGACCGGAATCATCCCGTCGCTTAATATCTCAGCCGGTTTGCTAGGTTTCTTCTTCGTGAAGACGTGGACAAAGATTCTTAACAAAGCTGGGTTTCTCAAACACCCGTTCACGAGGCAAGAGAACACCGTTATTCAAACATGCGTCGTTGCTTCCTCCGGCATCGCCTTTAGCGGTACTGTTTTCTTTCCCGCTCGTGTGATGTGAACTCGTTAATGGAATCGTAACTGATTCCAACTCGCTCGTGTCGCCGTCTATTATTTATTTACCTTTTGCGGCTAAGAACCTTTTGGCTGTGAGATCTCCGTGAAAGAGACAGTTTATACCTTTCACGGTTTTTTCTAGTCATTATTCAATTTTCTGAAGGGAAGTAAATTAGGTGTTATCATGTCTGGTAGAATAGTTTGAAAAGAAGATAGAAGATATTATCGTACATATAAAGTATTATAAATATTTTCTCATGGTATATATCCTTTTAGCGGAAATTTTTTTAATCTTATCTGCTGTTAGTTAAATCCGCTGCTGCTATCACTATATTAAAATGTAATATAGTACGTAATTATATTTGCATAAAATGCATATAATTATCTGAATAGTTTTGTGTTATTATATTAACATTATATTTTGCTAATTTCATATTCCCAACTAGTATGTAATTAGAATTAAAATGCCGTGTAAGCTAGTGATGTTAGATTTGAAATCAGAGATTTATGAAAATAAATCTACACGGCAAGTTGATAGAAACATGACGCGTGAGATAGTGATAAGGTAAAATCAATATTTGCTGGCATATGATTTCGGGGCTCTAATAGGAAGTTCAGTTCTCATTTATACTTCTTCCCTTTCGCAGGTTAAAAAATAATAAAATATGCTAAGATGTTTTATTTATTCACTGGTTATTTTAAAAAATATTAAAAATTAATTAAAAATTATATTGAAAATGTAGAATAACACTTATTTTAAATCAAATAAATACATTAAAATGATAATCTTTATAAAACAGAGGAAGTATTAAATTAAACACAATAAATTATGATTATTTAAAAATTGTGTTAGATAGTGATGTTTTGATTTTTAACAGAAATATTATCAATTTCATGTTTCTAACTATTTGTACCATGCATTTTCTTTTATTATTGGTTGAAATGAATTTATATATAGTTAATTATTTTCTGGTAAGATAATTAATTATATTTTGTTTAGAAAATTTTAATATAATTAAAAACTGAGGGTATATATAAACACACACACACACATATATATATATATATATATATATATATAGTGGTCTTGTTTTATCTGGATACGATACACACGTTAGTCTAACGTCGATAGAACTAGAGTTGAATGAAACAGTGGAATAAAACTAACTCTTTGATAATGACTAGAGTTGAATGATTCTTTAGAGAACAATTGTGATTCTCATATTTTAAAATTTTACTTTAGTGATGGAATCTTTTCGAGACTGAAACAGATCTCGTGTAAACACATAAAAACATTTTCTCGAAAAAACACAGTAAAACATCATTAACGATGAGTTTATTCTCCAATTATTATTTTATGATATAATTAAATATTTAATTAAAATGATAATATAATTTAGTTAAATTAATAATTATCATTGAGCCGTTTATTAAATAACAAATGTTTAAAGATTTCTACATTTGATTATCAGTTCTCTTTCTTTCTCTTTTTATTGAGTTTATGTTTAAGAGATGCGATGAAAAAAATCAATGAAAATGCTCCCAGACGTAAAAGTTGAAAACTAAATCGACCTTCTGTACTGACTTCTGACTTCTGACTTCTGACTTCTGACTTCTGACTTCTGACTTCATGGAATGAAACTAACTAATTTGATAACGACTAGCGTTAAATGATTCTTTAGAAAATAATTGTGATTCTCATATTTTTTAAAAATATATTTTAATGATGGAACCTTTTCTCGACTGAAACAGACATCTCATGTATAAACACATTTTAATGCATGGAGAATGGACTTCTCAATAAACAATTATTTTGACTTAAGTGATTTTTTAATTAATATTCTTCTGTTTTATTTTAATTTTCATTTTAGATTTATACACACAGATTAAAAAAACATTTAGTTTTGTATATTTCCAAATAAAAACATCATTAACTATACAGTTAACCATATTTTAACAAATAAAAAATAAACTAGAGAATATTGTTAATAAATTTTGTATTTTGAAATTTCAGAAAATATTTTCTAACTTGATTAATTATGCTATTACAACAAAGAAATTATTACTTAGACGATTCTACAACCGATAATTCTGCCATCTTATGTGAATACATGTCTGATTGCATCACTCCGAACCGCCCTGTGAAATCCGTGTTTGATGGTAGGCCCTGCACTAAGTTGAAGTTTTCTTGTAATATTTTTTTCCATAATTTGCATAATTTATGTTTTCTGAGTATGAATCTCAGACCTCTGAGTGTGAAAGCATTAATAAACCCTAAGTCAAACCACTGAATTAAGAATTTTCACGAAAACATTTATTTTGTAATAAAAAGTTATATTTTGCAACTACACTTAAACTAAAATAGAAAATGTACATTTAATATTAAAATTCCATAAAAACACCGAACAACAGTGGTTTCTGCTTACTTTAGAAGTAAAACTAATCTAAAAACATATTATAGAAGAAAAAACAAGAGTGTGGGAAAAAGGCACGAGAGGCACAAAAGCCTCCACTCTGACGGAGGCAAGCAAGTCCATAAAATCTGACATCACCGTAATTTCATCAGAGTCAAAGTGTTCGAACCAGCCCATAGATTCGCCAACAGAGAAGCTTTAAAGGCAAGGTCCTTTTTGAGAGGTTACCGGGGGCCATTACATCGGTTTTCGTTAGGAAAGCCTGACTTTTAAACACCACCACCGCAAAACTTGTTATTGTCTCGCCGTCACACAAATCCTAGAAAAACGCCCACATGTCTAAAATCGATCTGGTCAAACTTACAGTGAGATGCATATGAGAGGAACTACAATTCTTAGGATAGACCCGCTTAATCAAGATCCCTCTCAGCAGCCGGCGACTAACCCTTAATTTTGATAAATAAGTTACTAAACTCTGAATTTGTTTCTACCATCCTCAATTAGAGTGCCCGGTTTGGCTTTCCACTCCGGTGGTCTCTTAGTTGATTAGTGATAACGATAAACGTATGTTATCGTTATGGATCGATTCGCCGTTCACGAGAAACACCAAATTGAAGTCCACTTGCAAAAGATCCCGAAAATAGAACGATCTTTCCCAATTATGAACAAGAATGAATTACAGAATTATATCAAAGTTCAAGAAAGAAATACAATCTCAATTTCTGAATGAATCAACAAAAGAGACGAAGACTCTGTTTTATACGCTTAACAGAACACTTGAACTCGATCAATCAGCTAGCGACGCGTGTACTCTTCTGATTGGTTTCTTCTTTCTGTTACGCGCTCAACGGCTTCTTCCTTTCTTCCACTCTTTATTCACCACGTGTCCACTGCGACTTACTTCTTTTTCCTGTAACACAGCTCCCCTCCTTCGACAACCTTGACCACAAGGTTAGAATTCAAATGCAGGAAACTTCTTCTTCATATCGAACAAATATTCCCACGTCGCCTTTTCTGCAGTCTGATTCGTCCACCGAACCAAAACCATTGTTGTCGCCTGTCCTTGACGTTGAACCATCTTGCGAGCCAAACAAAATGCAGGTTCCTTCAACGTCACATCATATAAAACCGAAGGCAATTGATTTGTTGTAGTTGAAGTTCCCACCAAGCGTTTCAATTGAGACACATGGAACACCGGATGAATCTGATATGTCGAGGGTAACTGCAGTTTGTAAGCAACCGGTCCCACTTTGTCAACAATCTTATAAGGCCCAAAGTACTTCGAAGCTATCTTCTGAACAGAACGTGTGACCACTGACTGCTGCCTGTACGGTTGTAGTTTCACAAACACCCAATCTCCGACCTCAAATGACCTCTCACTACGATGTCTGTCAGCCACTTGCTTCATCCTATGTTGCTCTCGAAGTAAATGAAACTTGAGAATTAGAAACATGTCCTCTCTCTCCTGCAAACTCTTAGCAACCACTTGCACCTTTGCTTCACCTGGTAAGTAAGGTAAATGAATTGGCGGTGGTTGCCCGAAGACAATCTCGTAAGGTGTGGTTTGTGTAGCAGAATGATAACTAGTATTGTACCAGTATTCTGCAAGCGACAACCATCTACTCCATAAGTGTGGCTTATCACTCGTCATACATCGTAGATACATCTCCAAGCAACGATTAACTACTTCTGTTTGCCCATCACTCTGTGGATGGTATGCAGTTGATAGATTCAGTGAGCATCCCTGTAGCTTGAACAACTCCTGCCAAAACTCACTAGTGAAAACTGCATCACGATCACTAACGATGGAACGAGGCATGCCGTGCAGTTTAAACACATTATCCAGGAAAGCCTGGGCCACAGAAACTGCAGTATAAGGATGACTCAGAGCAACAAAGTGTGCTGCTTTACTTAAGCGATCAACAATCACTAGTATCACTGATTTCCCATGAGACAACGGTAATCCATCTATGAAGTCCATCCACACTCCTTCCGGAATAGGTAATGGTTGTAAAAGCCCAGGAGAAGCTGCAGTGTCGTACTTGCACCTCTGACACACAGCACAAGCTCTGATGTAAGCCTGTATATCCTTGGCCATACCTATCCAGTAAAATAAACTCTTCACCCGTTGATCTGTTACATCCCTTCCCGAATGTCCTGCATGACGAGATCCATGTAACCAGCTCAATATCATTTCTCTCAAAGCAATCACTGCAGGGACCACAATCTTATTCTTCCTCCTTAAGATATTTTGGTACCAAGAGTAATGCTTTTTACTTGATGGCTTCTGTTTCAACTCCTCTATAATTTCTTTTAACATCACATCGGTCTCATACGCTTCTTGTATTCTCTTCAACAAATCACATTCCACCACCGTCATTGCCACATGCAAGATCTCTGCTCCTTCTACTCTTGACAACGCATCAGCTACTACATTGTCTTTACCTTGCTTATATTGTATCTCATAGTCAAATTCAAGCAACTTACGTAACCACTGCTGTTGTATTGGCGTGTTAAGCCTCTGCTCCAACAAATACTTCAGGCTACGCTGATCGGTTTTAATCACGAAATGGTTTGTAAGCAAGTAATGCCTCCATTTTTGAACTGCAAACACAATTGCAAGAAGCTCTTTCTCATAGATAGAAAGACTTAATTGTTTGCCTTTCAAATGACGGCTGATGAATGCTAACGAATGCCGATCTTGCATAAGAACCGCTCCAATACCCGTACTGCAAGCGTTTGTCTCCACCACAAATGGCTTATCAAACCGTGGTAATGCCAGTACTGGCGCTTCACACAGAGCTGTCTTTAACTTTTCTAATGAACCTTGAGCTTCTTCATTCCATTTGAAAGCATCTATGGTCGAGCTATAATGCTAAAGTCCTTAACAAATCGACGATAGTAACCAGCTAGTCCCAAGAATCCCCTCAACTTCTTCAAATTCCCAGGAGTTGGCCACTCAGCAATCGCTTTGATTTTGCTGGGGTCTGTAGATACCCCCGTTGCCTGTATAAACTGGCCCAAGTACTCCACTCTCGATGTAGCAAAAGCACATTTACTTAGCTTGGCAAACATCTTATTAGCTCTCATCAAATCAAAAATTGTTCTCAAATGTTTGATGTGATCCTCCATGGAAAAACTGTATATGAGAATATCATCGAAGAATATTAACACAAACTTTCTCAGACAGTCTTTAAACACGTCATTCATCCATCCCTGAAATGTTGCAGGTGCATTAGTCAACCCAAAAGGCATGACTAAGTACTTGTAATGACCACTATGCGTCTTGAAAGCTGTTTTATGTACATCGCTCTCCTCCATACGCTGTTGGTGATAGCCAGCTCTCAAGTCTATCTTCGAATACACAGAAGAACCACCAAGCTCATCCATCAAATCATCAATGAGCGGAATGGGGAATCTATCTTTCACAGTCTTGTTGTTTAGACGGCGATAGTCCATGTAAAGTCTCCAAGTATTGTCTTTCTTCTTGACTAATACAACAGGAGATGCATAAGGGCTTGAGCTCGGTTGAACTGTACCTGCCTGCAACAACTCCTTCACCATTCTATCAACTTCATACTTTTGATAAACCGCATACCGATAAGGTCTTTGGTTGACTGGTTCTGCTCCCTCCTTTAACACTATCTTATGGTTGTGATTTGGTCTGAAGGGAGGTAACTCTTTAGGCTCGTGAAAGATATCTTCATACTCACTTGTTAATCTCTCAATTCTCTCCACTCCCTTGTCTTGTTCAGTGTTAACTCCTAACACATTCAAGCCCATCGGTTCATCCTATGTCTCTTCATAAGCGTAAATCATGTGTAACTGCATATCCGAGTCCTGAATTCTATTCTTCTTTTTGAACTTCACTTCTCTCACTGAACCCGGTTGAATACCAGTTAACAACACCTTTTGATTCTGCCATTTAAACCTCATTTCCAGTTTCTCAAAGTCCCATGTAATCGGGCCTAGTTGCGCTAGCCACTGCACCCCAAGAACCACATCATATCCTCCCAACGGAATGACCATGAAGTCGGAAAGAAATTGTTGCCCTTGAAACTCCCACTTAAAGTTCTCAATTTTACCCGTGACTGCAATTCTATTGCCATCCGCTACTGCAACTCTGATACGACCTGCTTCCTTCACTTGACAACCCAACATCTCAGCAATCTTCGGATCAATGAAGTTGTGAGTTGATCCCGAATCAATCAACACGTAGATTGTCTTTTTTCAATGATAACCTCGAACCTTCATTGTAGTATAGTCAGTTATACCCGATATCGCATTGATAGATATTCGAGCTTGCTCCTCCAACTGATACTCCTCTTCCTCATCTTTATAATCCAACGCCTCATGGAATACATCTTCCTCCTCACATTCCATTGCATACAACTGCATCTTCTTATGTTTCAAGTAATGATCAGGTGTAAACTTCTCATCACAGTAATAGCATAAACCCTTAGCCCTTCTCTCACTCATCTCAGCCTGGGATAAGAACGGTTTCATTTTGCTATTAACCTCTCTCTGTTTTGTTACCTCTTCTTTACTCTTAGTCTCTTCTTCTCTTCTACCAGATAAAACTCCTCTTTGTTGAGTATTTTGAGGCCGATATGGATTCCAAGTACTCTTCACTTCTTTTCTTGGATGTGCTTTTTCATATAATCTTCCCAACACCAAACACTCTCGAGTTGAAGTAGGATGAAACATCCTCACATGCATTTGCGTGTCCAGCCACAACCCTGCTAAATAAGCACTCAACAGATACTCTTCTGTCATACGCAATCGAGCTCGAATCAACTCAAATTTTGCATGATACTCTACAATTCCTTCTGTTTCCTTCAACTCCTTAAGCTCTGCTATGGGATCCTCCAAGACATCCTCAAACCTCTCTTTCAGTCTGTTTCTATAGCCTCTCCAGTTACGTAGTATCAAAGCCTCCTCATCCTCTTGTACCAACGCTTGATGCCACACTGCTGCTTCACCATCAAAATGCATCGAGGCGAAACTAACTTTCGTATCCTCCGACGTCTCATCAATCAAGAAAAATTGTTCCACCTTTGGAAACCATTCTTTGATCTTACTTCCATCAAACCGTGGAAAATCAATTCTTCCCATCCTCGTTCTACCATTGTGGTTACGACGATAACCTTGTTGGTGCATACGGTTACCATCGTCGTCACCGTGAACATCATCGCGATCCAAAGCGGTGCCGCTCGCAGAGGCGTTGTTCGTGTTTCTGCTCGTCATCAATCGAATCGCCTCAGACATTTGTCGAACACTCTCGCCGATCTGCGATGTTCTCTCGTTTTGAATCTCCAACGCCCTCTCGATCGTCTCCAATCTCAGATCTGTAACTCCATCGCCTTCACGCGCCGTCGCGTTCTTCGCTAACGCTTGTGCTCTCATCTCCGTCATCGTAACAACTTTGCAAAGTCACCAATTCCGAGGAAAGAGAAGTTCTGATACCACTGATAACGATAAACGTATGTTATCGTTATGGATCGATTCACCGTTCACGAGAAACACCAAATCGAAGTCCACTTGCAAAAGATCCCGAAAATAGAACGATCTTTCCCAATTATGAACAAGAATGAATTACAGAATTGTATCAAGGTTCAAGAAAGAAATACAATCTCAATTTCTGAATGAATCAACAAAAGAGAAGAAGACTCTGTTTTATACGCTTAACAGAACACTTGAACTCGATCAATCAGCTAGCGACGCGTGTACTTTTCTGATTGGTTTCTTCTTTCTGTTACGCGCTCAACGGCTTCTTCCTTTCTTCAACTCTTTATTCACCATGTGTCCACTGCGACTTACTTCTTTTTCCTGTAACAATTAGTTATTTTTCTTGTCAAAAAAAAAAAAGTAGAGTGCCCGATTAAGCCTGAAGATCCACTAAAGCCACAGGGCTCTCCTTGTGGTCCATCTTAACTGAGACCAACTGGATCTCGGAGAAAAGAGATAAGTGCATCCAAGAGAAACCGAATCACCATCGCTCCGAAATAAAGAGGGGAAGCCTTCCCACGGGCTGGTGAGAGACGCCAGTGGCCGGATAAAACCTAAATATTTTTTTCGAGAAAAAAAAGTTTGAGCGGGTGAGATCTCACTCGTTCTCCTTCTTTGCTCTTTAGACCCACATCATTCGTTATCTCAGAGATCCCCACGTCAAATATCTGATTGAGAGTTGACTTCAATTGTCCACCATGTGTGTCAAGTGGGAACATGCAGTAACGTAGCGTAAAGTTGGCTAGATGTACACACTAACACATGGCAATTTTTTTTCTTAAGATTTCAATCAAAAAGTGTTCGCAAGAAAGAATAAAACTAGTTTTAGTATATGAATAAAATTATGTTAAAATGGTTTTTATATGATTAATATGAATGAAACTTTTAATGGCACCGATTTGTTTATGTACTGATCAGATTTTGACCCTCATCTTTTGTGTACTCTTATATATATATGAAGATGATCATGTCAACGTTTACTTGTTGGGGTTTCACTTGATGATTTTGTTGTATGTTTGTGTTTGAACAGGAGGGTTCGGTAGTTATCTCTTTGGGATGAGTGATGTTGTTGCTAAACAATCAGCTGAAGCAAATACTCCTCTCAACATAAAGAATCCTCATTTGGGTTGGATGATTGGATTTCTCTTTATTGTTAGCTTTCTCGGTCTTTTCTCTGTCGTTCCTCTTAGAAAGGTACGTGTGTCCATTAATTAAATCTCTGGTTATTAACCATTTTAATACATTTTGCAGCAATAAATCTTATTATCTACTGACTTTTTTCCTTCAGATAATGATAGTGGACTTCAAATTGACATATCCTAGTGGTACTGCAACTGCTCATCTCATCAACAGCTTCCACACACCTCAAGGTGCCAAGCTCGCTAAGTAAGAATCCTTAGATCATGATCCATGCCCATGAATTTTATTACGATGATTGTCTTGTTCTGAATGTTTATCACTTATAGGAAGCAAGTCAGAGCATTGGGGAAGTTTTTCTCATTCAGTTTCTTGTGGGGTTTCTTTCAATGGTTCTTTACTTCTGGTGACGACTGTGGTTTTGCTAACTTCCCTACATTTGGTCTTAAAGCTTATAAAAACAAGTATGCTTAACTTTTCACAGTCCACATATTGGTAAAATTACGATTTCTCATAAACAAAATTTGTTTTGTTTATATAAAAACAGGTTCTATTTCGATTTCTCGGCTACATATGTCGGTGTTGGAATGATATGCCCATATCTAATCAATGTGTCACTTCTGGTTGGATCAATACTCTCATGGGGTGTTATGTGGCCTCTCATTGGTGCTCAAAATGGCAAATGGTACTCTGCTGATCTCAGTTCAAGTAGTCTCCACGGCCTCCAAGGCTACAAGGTATTACTCTCTCTCTCCCTCTCACACACACAAGTTTCATTGATTTTTTACGAATTGTTATTCTTGAATATTTATTGATGCATCAGGTGTTTATAGCTATAGCTATGATTCTTGGTGATGGTCTCTACAACTTCATCAAAGTCCTAGGCCGCACTGTTGTCGGTCTATACAAGCAATTCAAGAACAGAGATGCTCTTCCTGTCAATGACCGTTCATCACCAACCACCGTAACCATTTCTTACGACGACACACGAAGAACAGAGCTTTTCCTTAAAGACAGAATCCCATCATGGATCGCTGTAACAGGTTACGTAATCATGGCCATTGTCTCCATCGTCACAGTTCCACACATCTTTCCTCAGCTCAAATGGTACCACATCTTGATAATGTACACAATTGCTCCAGTCCTAGCCTTTTGCAACGCCTACGGCTGCGGACTCACCGACTGGTCCTTAGCTTCTACTTATGGAAAACTCGCCATTTTCACCATCGGAGCTTGGGCTGGCGCAGCTAACGGAGGTGTCTTAGCCGGACTCGCTGCTTGTGGTGTAATGATGAACATTGTCTCCACCGCGTCTGATCTAATGCAAGATTTCAAAACCGGTTACATGACACTAGCTTCACCGAGATCAATGTTCTTGAGCCAAGCGATTGGAACCGCTATGGGATGTGTCATTTCTCCTTTCGTCTTCTGGCTGTTCTACAAAGCCTTTCCTGACTTTGGTCAAACCGGGACTGCATATCCCGCACCTTACGCTTCAGTCTACCGAAACATGTCGATACTCGGAGTAGAAGGTTTCTCTGCTCTGCCCAAACATTGCCTCATGCTCTGTTGCATATTCTTCGCAGCAGCAGTGTTTGTGAACGGTTTAAGAGATCTCGTGGGGCAAAATTGGGCTCGCTTTATCCCTCTACCGATGGCTATGGCTATACCGTTTTACATCGGAGGGTACTTCACGATTGATATGTGTGTGGGAAGTCTCATTTTGTTCATATGGAGGAAGCTGAATAGACCAAAAGCTGATGCTTATTCTTCAGCTGTTGCTTCTGGTTTGATTTGTGGTGAAGGCATTTGGACATTACCAAGCTCTGTACTTGCTTTAGCTGGTGTTAAGCCTCCGATCTGCATGAAGTTCTTGTCTGGTGCTACAAATGTTAAGGTTGATTCTTTCTTAAACCCTTCTTAAGTGTGTTTTCCCTTTCCTTTGGTTTTTCTATTGTTCTTCTATTGTCTCTCTTAGTTTTAATTTGGTTTTCTAGATGGTCCTCTGATTTAAGTTTGTGGTTACTTAATTTTCTATCTGATTTAAGTTTGTGGTTACTTAATTTTGTACTCAACTAATGTATCAAATCTTGTGAATAAGATGTTCTGAATGCTTATTATTTCCTATTTCCTCACGACCAGAAGGTCTATTTATACAAGAATTTAGACCCTCATAAGGTAAATGACAATATATCAATTCTTAGTTTATCTAGGAAAAGGATAAATACAAAATATGGATAAACACCAATATGAAAAACATCTATTATAGATAAATGTAAACTCCCAATCGCCTAAGGCATTGGCGAGTGGGCCGGATGGACATGTAAGGGGCCGGACAGATTTGGGCCTGTCATGGGCTGGTCGATTACTTGGTCCTTAACACTCCCTCTTGATCGACACATCCGGTCAAAGTTCGTTACATGCTTAATGTTGCCTCATTAAAACCTTTCCAAGGGAAACCCAAAACCCAATGTGGTAAAAGTAAAACCAAGGATAGGGAAAAGAGTACAACACATGAACTCTTCCTTGGATGTCATAGTCATATAGAGCTCGTGATACACTTTACCAATATTGGTGTTGCCTCATTAAAACCTTACCAGTAAAACCCAATTGGGACAAAACCAAGTGAAGGGAAAAGAGTACAACGTGTATCACTCCCCCTGACTTGTACCTCCGTACATGTTCTTCAAGTCTGGCGCATGGATACTCTAATGGTTTAGCTTCATGAGCGCCAAGTCTTGAACTGGTCCTTCTATTGCCACGTCCCAAACGGATAGGTAGACTTCATGGACGTGTAGTTGGTGTAGACATGGTGAAGAAGTCGGCTAACATATCACATGACTGAACTTGTAGTACTTCGTGCTTCTTCATCATTCTCCAAACGTGTATAACCTGTTTGAGACCTTGTATGGACCTGTAACACTTATCAAAACCAAACAATCTTTTCTTTTGGGTTTGGTTAGTATAAATCAATCTCAAACATTTAGTTCTTTAGAGGTAACTTAGGATATATTGATCCTATCCCATTGTCTCATGTTCGGACATGCCAAATTTATCTAAGTAAGGTGCCAATAGCACTTATGGCAGGGGACGTGTATGGCTTTAGTATCAATGTCTTATGGTCTCAACATATCCATAAAACTTATCCAACCTTGTATGGCTTGCCACATCAAGGCGCCAATCATATCAATACATTACACTTTTGGTCGGATGTGCATAAGCCTTAAAAGTACTTACGTAAAATCTTTCCTGGACCAAGGACACATGCCTTGTCCATAGCCATACCACGATCTGAATATATTGGTCACTGGAACCGGTTTAGTCGGTACAAGTCCGGACATGGTCTTTTATTTGGTATGGACCCTTTTGGCATGGATCTAATGTATCCATTTTCTTTCTGTGACCATCTCATATTCCATCTTTAATTCGTTGGATCATGGATCTCAATGCACACATACAACTTGTCTTTTGTATGTCTATGATCCTTATGTGATGCCGCAATTTATTGCAGTTCCATTATCAAAACAATTAACCTTCTTTAAGACTGATTTATTATATACACAAGGGATTTCTTTATAAGAATATATGGACTAATTTGAATCGTTCTTATAGAACTCCTTTACTAAGTTTTGCTAGTTTATCATATAATGCAGCTGTTTTTGCATTAGTCCATGAACAGCTTAGGAACAATGCTGTTCTTTGAGAATTTATTTTCTCATCTTTCAGGTATCTTTATTATCTTTATCCAGTGATCAATGTACTGCTTGCTACATCATTATTTCTTTTGTTTCCAGACCTCATCAATTTCGAGTTTGTGTAGTAGCATCCACCACATAGGAGTATATCTCCTTATAATCTGTTATTTTGGTCTCTGTGAGTATCCTTGTGTAACAAGCCATTCTTTGAATGCTGTAAGTAGTAATGTGAATGACCTTTTGACTACTTGGTCACGTTCCACATCTCACGATTTTTTTTTCCTCACAAGACCCATTTATCCACTGGTTTATATCATCAGATGGCGTTTCTATATGTTTGGCCAATACGCCCATCTCTTTCTTTGAACTCTTTAAACCTCACGTTTTCCTTTGACCTAATTTAGTCTATGAATGCATTCTTGTATTCACGTGGGTTCTGATCCTCGCTTATATCTTTTAAAACTCAAGTGCTCTTTTCTTATGCATCTTTATCATTTGTGTGTCGACACTCTTGTGTATGGTTCCATTGTGTTCCAGACATGTTCCAATCGATTTTGAGATTTCATTCTTATCAAGGACCTTCATTACCTTGAAGCTTGGCGTCCCAAGCTTACATGGTCTGGTACCTTAGATGTTTAGCTGCGCAGCCTTTTCTCAATGTCTGGTCTGGTTTCCCTTATGCGCAGCCTTTCTATGCACCTTTTTCTTTTCTTTCCGAGGTTCCTTATCTCATGGAACATATTGATCTATCTTTAATAGACTTTGTAGCAACTTGATTATGTCTCTTCTAGGACATTAATTTCATGGTGCAAGCTGATTTTTCTTTTCTTTTCTCTTCTGGTCTAATCTGTCTGGCATTCAATTAGCTAGCTTATGCATAATCTTTTTCTTTGGACGTCTTAGATCATATTCTCTGGTCCGAGGATCTTGCCAAGACATAGATGGTTAATACCATTCTATTCCTCTTATTAATCTTTTATTAATCTTTTACCAGCTTATTGCTTTCTCCCCCTGATGTTGGATAGTCGGATTCATTAGTCATGCAATCCGTGTACCTGGCCATTTTCTGATCACCCATGTTTGGCTCAAGGTCACTTATTAAGAATTCATGGGAGAAAGACATGTTCCTATCCAACATATATTCCCAATCTTTTTCTCATCCTCTTCTGAGGTTCCATCCTAGACGGCACATATGTTTGTGGTGGTTTATTCAAAATCTCTTAGGATGGTTTATGTCTGGTTTATGACCCGTATTCAATCTGAGATGGGAATATCTATGCTCACTTATATGGCCTGATGCATATTAATCTTTTATACATGTAAATCTCGTGATGTCCCCAAGCTTATAGACTTTTAGAGTCTGAACCTTATAGGTAATGGCCCGAACGACCAATCTGTCATATTCATGTTTATAGTATGGTCATGGACCACGGGTGTGTATTTCCTCCCCCTCATGAACATGCTATAATCTTTTAAACGCTTGGGACATTATAGCCTAATGAGTTTCCCTTGTGTACATGTACACAACGTGAGATTCTATGGGATAACTCTTTGTGCCTTTTGCAATATCAATCTTTTGCATCAAGTTTAGACTCGGATGGCTAATCCAGTCATGCCATTAAGTGTAATTTAGTGGGCTACACCAATCTGGTTACCATGGCTCTTTGCCTCTTATCATACTGATCTTTAGCATAGTTTAGATCAGTAGAGTACCCAGGATAGTCTTGCCATTTTCTTATAAGGCATTTAGGCGATTTTTTTCTTAAATATGTGGGAACCTTTTGTTCTCTTTTGCCCATTGTTTCTATTTGGAAACCATTTCTTGTTATAACTCAATGGGCCACGAAATTTGGGTGTATGTAATGCCCTTTAGGCAATGCCTTGGCCATATGTCGTTAACATAGGCTACTATACCGGTCAAATGTGTACTTATTTTTTATCAATCAAAATTATTATCAAGCAAGATGAACTCAAAACAGTTCTTTATTATTATAAATAAATTCGTGAATGACAAAAGATTAAAAAAAACATAAATCAAAATCATTACACAAAATTGGGATGTCAGAGTCTTTCTCATTCAATACACAAGCCGGCCACACCATCCCTTATTTTGGACACGGATGCCTCGGATTCATTCTGCATCTCACTGCTTTTCTCTAGCAGTTTATTCTGCTCCATTATCAATAGGCATGAAAGCATCTCATTGTAGGTGGTGAAACCTCTTTCTATATAGATTTGTCGTGATAACAGGTCTCCTGGATGGAATGTGGAGTATGTCTTGGATAGTAAATCCGCATCTGTTATCACTTCACCACATAGTCTCAATTTGTAAACTATCTTGGACAAAGCAAAGTGATATTCATCCACGGACCCAAAGTCCTGGAATTTGAGACACATACATTCATGCCTGACCTTTGGTAATAACACCATTGTGTATCTGGACTTTAATTCTGTCCAAAGGTCACGAGGATTCTCAATATGTAGGTACTGATTTCTCAGATCCTCAGTGAGATGATGGCGCATAATTGTTATGATCCTATACTTTTCACTTTCAGTTGTATAATCATCTTGACTGATGCACCGTCCGAGTCCTCTTGACTTTAGGACAACGGAAGTGTTCATTGCCCATTTCAACCAATTATCTCCAGAGAGATTTAGGGCATCATAATACGAAGGCTCAAATTTCGACATCTGATACTTTTAGAAACTTTTTTATAGGTTTTATAAGCTCTTATTGTCACACAGACCATAAAAAAAAAAAATTCTAACAAGTATTTTATGCAAACTATATGATCAATGTATTAGGTCACACGACCATGACAATATGATGCAAGCCACATGGCTACACTGATGATGCACAAGCCACACGGCTATGAGGTTGATTTACAATCAATCCTAACAATTTCTAAGTGATCATAATGAATGCAAAGCCACACGGCCATGATATGAAACAATCCTTGTTCTATATGATTCTTAATGCAATCAGATTTTAAGTCACCTTAGCAATCAAAGATTCTAAGTGATTTATGAAACAATGAACCTCAAATAAATTTAATTCAAACAATCAAAATTCAGGATGAGATCCTAACATTTTGGTTTCTATGTGATTCCAAATTCGGTTTAAGTGATCAAGCAATCAATATGAACATTGGTAAGCAAAACTAGTAATTATCCTAATCAAATTCGGTTTTGAATTAGGCAATTGATCACAATCTGAAACTTTCCTTTAAAAAAAATAGAAAATCGAATCTCATAAAAAAAGGAAAAATAAGGGTTTTGAAGAATTTTAACAAATCTCGATTCTAATCAGTTCTAAAACAACCTAAACAAATTGGACAATTTTAATCAAACAATTAAAACAAGAAAGCAATCGAAAAACAATTTTAATTTTAGGGTTTTCGAATGATTCCATGCATGGCATGCGGATTGCATCCATGCGGTTTAGGGTTTTATGTTTTTAGGATTTTTAGATTTTGATCAATAGATCAAGGGAGGAAGGACCACACGATTTGATCAATGGATCAAGAGTTTTGAGATTCAAAAACCATTATGGTTTTGATTTTAATTGTTAATACAATCTCATATGGAATAAGGAATATTTTTTGTGCTTCTAGCAACCTAATAACCATTGATCTATCAACCTAACAGGAGAACTAAACCAAAACCTAATTCCACAAATTTTAGAGTTTCTATTATCCTAGATTAGGGTTCATAAAAATTTTAATTGTTCAAATCCTTATCAATCAACCAAATTCGTTTATATGGTTCCCAATTAGGGTTTCAGAATTTTATTTACCTTTAGATTGAAGAAGATCTGAAAACCGGACCACCAGAGAAGGAGATCACAAACTGGACTGCAACCGGACGAGCTGGTTTGGTGAGAGACGCGCGTGGGCTGCTTTCGAACCGTCGGAGAGCTATCGGGTCGCGGACAGCTGTGTGTTGAGATCGTTGCACCAACTCCTCTCAGCTCATGAAACAACACAATGAGTATTAGATAACATGAACGCAATAATCTAAACAAGATAACATGAATCAGCTAAGGTATGATAAACTTATCTTTCACAGGTTTTAAATTCGGCTAGAAAATCCTTGTTGAAATCGGATTAGGGTTCCAAAGCAAATCGGCGCCGCGTACTGTAACAGAGCATGAGGGCGCGTTGGAGATCGGATCGACAAACGGTTTGCACTGATAGATTCGTCTCGTAGATTGCTTCAATTTGATATATTGATTGTTGTCTGGATCTTTACGGTTTGAGAGAACGATCGATTTGAAGTTACGGCAGCATTAGGGTTTTTAGAAGTCGGAATTTTAACTAGGGTTTTAGAGGCTATCGTGCTAATAACGTGTTGTAAATAAGATGCTCTGAGGACTTATTATTTCCTCACGACCAGAAGCTCTATTTATACAAGAGTTTAGACCCTTATAAGATAAATGGCAATATACCAATTCCTAGTTTATCTAGGAAAACGATAAATACAAATATGTATAAACACCAATATGGAAAACATCTATTATAGATAAATGTAAACTCCCAATCATCCAAGGCATTGGCGAGTGGGCTGGATGGACATGTAATGGGCCGGACGGTTTGGGCCTGTCATGGGCTGGTCGATCACTTGGTCCTTAACATCAAAAGAAATATGAATTATTAGTTTTGTACTTGCACTTTCCCTGGTGCGCAACATACCACCAACCAAACTGTACTAAACCAAAATTCCTTAAAATGAAATTAAACCGAACTTATTTATAAACCGTCTTGTTTGATTATTATAAATGTGCAGTTGACAAAAAGATTATTTTTTTAAATGTGGAAGATCAAACTGACCACAATTTTGCGTAAATTTTTTATTGGCGAAACTCCATTCTTCACTTTTTTTTGGATCACAAAGCTCCCAAACACCTCTAATCACCCCATAGCACACTCCAACACCTGATATAGACTTATAAATGCAATATGGACCTAAAGATGCCTAATGCCTAATCTATATGATCAAAATGCACAAGATATGATAGCTAAAAACATGTAAATATGCAAGATATCAACTCCCCCGCATTAGTCCTTTACTTGTCCTCAAGTAATCTTTTCAAAACACAAAGAGGAGAGACACAGAGATGGAGGCAAAGCCAAAAAAAACACCCATAGCACTCAACTTGACATCCTAAAGAAACATAGCAAATAGCATAAGCAAAACTCTCTTATTATGCTCTAGCTTCACTAGGCTTATCAATACTCTTATGCCTCTACACAAGATGCAATGCCTATCAACCAACAAGTTCTTTAACCAACCCTCACATTGATTTACACACACACACACACACATGGTGAATTCTCACAAATGGGCACAAGATCTCAACCATTTGGCTAGATGATCAAATGGTCTAATATGGATGAAAAGGAGGGTTCAATGCATCATTTTTTTAAGGTGGCAATCACTCAAGAATCAAAGAACTTGTTCATTATGCAAAATCTATCTGAGACTAGGAGCAATTCATGCATACATGGATTCATCCTCATCATTCTACCCCATTCCTAAGTGATTACAAGTTCTACACCCTTTTTATCAATCCCATACCCCAAAATGAAAAATACTCACATCACTCACCCAATGAACAACTTTCTTTCTTCAAGGTTCAACCACTAAGGACCTTTTATTCACAATTCACAGTTCTAAGCTCTAACATTTTTTGTTTTTCTTTCCCCACTATCTTATTGAATCTTTCTTTTTTTTCCTCTTTTTTTTTATATATGAAGGGGGAAGGTCTCAAACATCAATCAAGAGCTTCTTATCTTTCTATTATAGGTCCCTAGGTCTTTTCTTTCTCAATACACCCTTTTGTTCATCAATCTAACCTTTATCACTTCCCAAACCCAAAATATAAACCCTTAAGGAACAAAGACCCACTCACCATCCTAGAAGCTAGCTCAAATGATGACCCTATGCTAGCAAGAGATGAGAACAAATCCATGTCGCCCCCAATACTCTCAAGATTTTGTACATGACAAACTATCAAAAAAGGCCTCACTCATGAAAATCAATGTAGGCTTCAAAGAATGGCTAGGGTTCAAGGGTATGGAAGTGCCATTTGGGTTAACAAAGAGTGATACAATGGGGAACGATAACCCAAATGTGTATGAGATCCATGATCAAGTATGCAAATGCCCATATGCAAGAGAAATTAAGTTCATTCAAGTCTAAGTTCAGGTTGGAGCTGGTTTCAAGAACAATGCCATTATCAAGCAAGCAAGCAAGTTTCAAGAAGAATTTTCAAGGCTCAAAGCATGCAAGCCTTTCAAAAGATGCTTAAGCTACTTTATATGTTTAACTAGGGTGCCAAATTCAGTGCAAACAAGTGTTCTTTACAAGGCAATGCTCCATATGCAAGTGAATGCAACCTATATGCTCTAGACTCAATCTTAAGAATGCAAGTGATGCAACTACATGATTCAAAAATTTAAACTTTTTTTTGGATTTTCTATGCAAATATGAATTTACAATGCAATGCATGAGACTCACAATCACAAAGCAAACATGGTCAAATACCTGGTACCTCCCCCACACTTAAATCACAGTCTCTGTGTGAGTAAGTAAGAAGGAGATACCCAAACAAGACAAAAGAAAATGTATATACAAGAAGGGTTGGAGTGATACCTAAGAAGGAGGTTAGGGCGTGGTGTTGGTGTCAGGACTAGGAGCTGGCTTGGTTCATAGAAACTAGAGGAGGCTGCTACTTGGCAATCATAAGGCTCAGGTGCTTCACCACCTTTCTTCTCTCCTCTAGTGCTAGGCTCAACCTGAAAACCTCAACCACTTTTATTAAAAACTTAAAGAAAAATTGAAATTGCAAAGTTATGTACAAGGATAACAATGGGACTTCCTCCCAAGTGAGCTTGTTGTGTCACTAGCTTGACTACCTTTTCTCTTGGACTAGTGAGAAGGAGGATCCTTCCCACCTTCAAGAGTGATGGTGAGGACCTGGGAGAGAAGCTCTTGAAGCTTGATTGGGTCATCTTGGAGTTGAGGAGTGATGATGGCTCTAACACTTGAGAATGGTGTGGACTTGCCCTTATGCTTGATCTTGTACTCAATGACACCATCCTTGAGCTTCTTTGGTTGGAGAGTGAGAGTGTGTGGGATCAGATCAAGAGGTGGAGGATGAGGTTCTTTCACCATCTTCTTCTTGCCATGAGTGGCCTTTGAGGCTCCACTCATCCCCTCTCTTTTAGGACTTTCCAAGTGCTCAACACACAACTCTTTAGAAGACTCTCCAGCAAGGCCTTCTTTCTTGCAAACAACCACTTCATCTTGCGGCTTCTCAACAGCTTGCTCTCCACAAGTGATTGTCCCACAATAGCCAACATCCAATGGAGATTTGAGAGGATAGGAGACAGCTTTGTTCACATGCATGAGGGTGACCTTCTTGTTGGGAAAGTCAATGCATTCTCCAACTGTAGTGAGGAAAAGAGTGCCAAGGATCAAAGGGACTCTCTTCTCAGATACCATCTTCAAAACAGTGAGGTCAATAGGTATGGTGCAGGATCCAATCTTCAAGGGGAAATCCTTGATGATGCCAATTGGAGTTGTAGAAGAAGAATCCCCAAAGGTGAGAGAAGAAGTGTCTGGTTCCATGCTTTCAATCCCAATACTCTTCACCATGTCCGTGGAAATGACATTGACACTGGCACCACTTTCAACAAGAGCATCATCCATAGTTATCTTACCAAGGGAGCAAGACAAGGTGAACTTCCCTTGAGACTCAAGCTTAGGGAGGGACTTTGGAGGGATTGGTGGATCAATCTTCATATTGGAGATGTCCAAAAGCTTAGCCACTTCAGCTTGGTGGTCTAGAATGTTCTTGATGAGCATCATCTAGACATGAGCTTCACGCATACCCGAGATCTCAGGAAGGTTGAATCCAACATCACTGAGATCTTTCCTGAACTTTGAGATCACCTTCTTCTGAGCTTTGGTGAGAACTCTGTGGGGAAAAGGGAGCTTATCATAGGGTGATAGCTCAACCTCAGTGTCTTCTTTCTTCACCTCTTTCAGCTTTTGGTCAGCACTCTTCTCAACTGGTGTCTCAGCCATTGGCTCATCCCTTTTCAGAATCCTTACTTCAACCTTCTTGGCAGCTTCCTTCACAACCTTAGCCTTAGCTGTGGCTACAACCAATCTCTGAACTTTTCCAATCTTAGTCCCAAGAACTAGCCTTTCAATCTCATCCACCTCTTTCTCTTGATCACTTAGCTCAATCTCTGAAGAAGTAGTAGAGAGGAAAACATTGCAAGACTCCTTAGGATTCTTCTCTGGTTTTCCAGGTAGAGATCCCATTTGGCTCTTGGAAGATGAAGACATAGAGGCAACTTGGTTCTCCAAAGCTTTGAGATGAGAGGCAAGTTGCATGTACTTGTTGTTGAGGTCAGAATATGTCCCATCAATCTTTGCATGGATGTTCTTGAACTCATCTCCAATGTTCTTAACATTTATCTCTTGAGATTCTAAGATTTGCTTGAACATGGAGTCCATATTTGAACTTGGAGCTTGAGCTTGAGAAGAGCTTCCCTGAGGCTGAGGAGACTGATTGGCTTGAGGATAGTTCTGCTTGGCTTGGGAACCTCCTTGCGGATTGTTGTAGTAAGGCTTTTGCTGATAGTTGTTTTGATACTGAAAATTGGGCTCTTTTATGTACCATGTGCCATTAGCATTGATGAAGCACAGCTCCTCTTGACCTTCTAAACCATCAACCTGATTAATCCCAGCAGGATTCTCTCGTTTCTGGTTCCCAACGGAGTTAACCTGCTCTTGCTTAGCCTTCTCTGCAAGAATCCTGTCCAACTTCTCTTGGAGAGATTTCAGCTCCTTCCTTGGGTGCTGATCATCTTCATCAGTACCTTTGTTGACCCTATCATGCTCCTCACTGTAGACTGAGTCACTCTTGGCTATGTTCTCCACCAGCTCTTCTGCATCCTGCTCAGTTCTGCCCAAGAAGAAACCATTGCTGGCCGTGTCTAATCTGCTCCTGAACTCTGGAAGAGCACCTCTATAGAAGGTACTAAGAAAACTCTCCTTGGTGAAGCCATGATGTGGACATTAAGACCAATAGTCCTTGAACCTCTCCCATGCTTCACTAAAGCCCTCTAGGTTCTTTTGCTAAAGCTAGAGATCTCATTTATGATCTTGGCTGTCCTTGAGGTAGAGAAGAACTTCTCTAGGAATGCCCTCTTGCACTCATTCCAAGTTGTGATAGAGTCACTTGGAAGAGCCTTCTCCCATTGATGTGCTTTGTCTCCCAAAGAGAAGGGAAACAACCTCAGCTTGAAAGCATCTTCAAAGACTCCATTAGTCTTGGACAAGCTACAGTAGCTATCAAATCTGTCCAAGTGATCAAGTGGATCCTCCACAGCAAAGCCATGAAACTTGTTGTTCTCAATCAAATGCAACATCCCTGATTTGATCTCAAAGTTGTTGTTCTCCACAGATGGTGCTCTGATTCCCAACCTATGACCATGAATTTGAGGTTGATCATAGGCTCCAATGGCTCTAGCTTGGCGCTGTGGATGTTGTGGTTGGCGCTGTGATCTTATGTTGTCAGCTCTTGGACCATTGCCCCCTAGGGCATCACCATCTTGAGGCTGATTCTCCATATCAAACCCCAATCTCTGCAAGTGAGCTTGTTGCTCTTCTTCTCTCCTCTTTCTTGCTATCTCCCTCTCAAGTGTAGCAATCTCTTCAACAGTGGGAATCAATTGTGATGCACCTCTGCTTCTTGGTATCGTACACCTGAAATGCAAAGGGAGAAGAACAAGGTGAAGCAATAACACAATAAAAAGAAAAATGACTTAGTCTCAAGTAAGTGACTAAATCCCAATGTCAAAATCAACTTAGAACTTGGCAACGGCGCCAATTTGATGGTAGGAGTTTTCAATGCTCCTAGTCAAATGATTGTAGTATAAGAGATTGTCGAACCAATTCTAAGAGATCTCAATGCAAAGGGAATGCAAATCCATGCTTAAGCTAAGTGCAACCATTGAGTGAGGATGAGATGATTATGAACTAAGATAATACTAAAAATGCAATAAAGGAGTGAACTTTCTTTTCAATATGAGGCAAGGGGACTCAAAGGAAAGGGAATTGACTTTGGGTTATAAAGTTTCAATTTAAGATGGCAAACTTTCAATCAATCTAACACCTTAAGCCTAGACACAATCTTAAGCAAGCTCTATCCCTTGATGAATGCTCATTCACTAACATATCTCAAGCATCTAATCCCTTAGGTTGAATAATATGAAAGCAATCAATAAGAACAATCTATTAGCTATCTTAATACCTTCAACAACTAATCCCTTAGGTAAAGGATGTTAAAAGCATTGGAGAGTTGGTTCATGCATTTCATCGAACATCTTTCGGGTGTGAAATGCCTATGGCTCTATTTTGAAAAGGACAACTCCAAAATAGCAATAAGAACACTCTACAAGCAAAGATCAAGAAGGATCTACACTAGAACATCTTAGATCTACACCTAATCACCCTTAGTCTCCCAAGCCCATGAATCCTAGATAGATCTACTCACTAATAGACATGGATAACCTTGAAACCATGGATGATTCAAGGCTAACCATGATTAGAGATGAAGATAATCCAATAAACACAAAAGAAATAGATGAAGAAGGATCCAAGATCCAAACTTTATTCAAGATCCAAAAGTGTTCTTAAGAGAAAAGTAATTCTCCTCACAAAGGAGATTACAAAAGTATTTATAGGAGGCTTGAAAGCCCTTAAAACATAAAGACAATTGACCAAAATGGCCCTGGCATAATTTAATCTCGACAAATAAGAAAAAAGGGGGGAAACGCTCAGGGTGGTGCGCCCTGGTCCTGACCCGCGCGTCCTGACCCGCGCAAATCCAACCTGGTCCATTCGGCCAGCCGCGCGGGTAGGCTGACCCGCGCATACTGACCCACACATTTCTTTGCTTCCAGTCCGTCCTTTTCCCGCGTGGGTGTGGCATCCCACACGTGTCCAGCCGCGCACCTGTCCTTGTCCGAGCTCTCCTCCAGCCGCGCGGGTGATGCGCCCCGCACATGTCCAGCCGTGCACCGTGCGTCCCGTGTCCTTCAGCCCGCGTGTTTCATTGCTTCCATTCAGTCCAGGCCGCGCGGTGCTTTTTCCCGAGCGTCTTAACCCGCGGCCGTCTCATCCAAGTCTCTCATCCGGATCATGATCCGTCCCTGCCATATATCCCTCGTACGTCCAAGCACCCGGGTAAGTGTTCCTGGTCAATTTCCCCGCGTCCATCCGTCCGTCCAAAGGTAAGGCAAGTCCTGGTCAATTGTTCGGTTTGTCCAGGCTTGGACAAACTCTTTCTTCACTTCTTTTTGGATCACAAAGCTCCAAAACACCTCTAATCACTCCATAGCACACTCCAACACCTGATATATATTTATGAATGCAATATGGACCTAAAGATGCCTAATGCCTAATCTATATGATCAAAATGCACAAGATATGATAGCTAAAAACATGTAGATATGCAAGATATCACTCCTCCAGTGGGATGTAGCTTGATAGAGAGTTTAACTTTCCATATTAAAAAGATGTCTGAGGAGATCGATCCCATGGATTATGTGGGCTGTTTGGAAAAACAGAAATACTATTTTATATGCTGATTCACAGGAGTCTATCATTGTACAGGTGCAAAGGACTTGTGAAGAAGCTCGACTTTGGTTCGAACTCAACGTGTCTCAGCAACTCTCCGAACCAAGAACTGGACTTTGCGAGGAGAACAAAAAGTGGGAACCTCCGCTTATTGGTTTTGCTAAATGCAATATTCATGCCAATTGGAGGAATGCCAAACTTCACAGTGGTGTTGCAATGATCATTCGAGATAACAGTGGTAATGTCCTCCATCATGCTAGAGATGCCTTGACTTTCTCCCCCAATAGACTCACAGCGGAGTTAAGATGTTTAGAATGGGCTCTGCGAAGCATGAGGGACCTTGAATATCAGGAGATAGTGATGGGGCCTGATCTTCATGATCTGACTGAGGCTATGATGAAAACACTGCACTGGCCAAGGTATTGGATCATTCTCCAACAGATCATTACTCTATGCTCATCCTTTGGCTCGATAGCTTTCGAAACAGAATCTGCTTCTTCGAATCGTGTTGCTCGTGAAATTTCCAAAAGTGTGCTGCGGGATGGTTGTTTTCATTCCTATGTAGCGTTGGGAGGTCCAGCATGGCTTCATCACCAGATTCTTAGAGAAGCATCGCTTACATGCTCATAGATCTTTTTTAGATTGAGTGTATTTGTGCTTCTCGTTCTCATGTTGTTCTTGAACCCCTTGTTTTTGGTTGATTCATCTATCAATGCAGTCGTTAAAAAAAAAAAGAAAGTATCCGGATTTATAGAAAGATTCAAACTAATCTCCAAAACGAGGTGCAGTTTATGGATAACTTTTTTTCCTAGCATATGCATCAATTAATCTAAATAAAGTTTTTGCAAACTTAAGACTCGCACAAACACTATACTTCTTCTTCATATTTGTACAACCATCTTTCACCGCCAGGTAGTTTACTCTATGTCTTACGTGACATCCAACATGCATTATCCTAAAAAAACACCAGGAACTCTCATCACCAGGAACTCTATCAAATAACATAAACAAACCCATCGAACACATGAGTTCTAGTACTCTCGTGTCCATCCCATCATCTTCAAGTGATCTGGACATATACACTTACCCAAGATTTTATCAAGATGTATGAGAGCCACTTGAAGGGGTTTAGCGTTTGTGTGTTCTTGCTAAATGATAGTGAGTCGATTAAACTTAAGATCTAACATTAAGTGATCAATTTAATGCATGTAGAAAGGATAATATGAATGAAGAATAATAATGAATCACTTATCTATGTTTAGCTAGTGTTACAACACCCTAAAACCCTAGTCGAGCTAGCAGACTACTCGATCATGATGCAAAATATCAAAAACATGATTTCTGAATAATACTGCAAAAGAAAAAGAGTAGGAAACAAAGGGTTCTATGTGGGAACCGAAATTCGCACTGTCAAGTTTTGTTGATTTGGAGGAAAGCCAAGTAAACCTAGCCTTCTCTGAAGGTCCCGGTTATCTGCTGGGCCACACACGACACAATCAATACAACGGAGAAATAACAAATCGGAATATAAAAATCGTAAGAAAAAAAGATAGAGCAAAAGATCTTATTTCCGAATTTGGGTTTAAGCGTGAACAACAGGAAAGAGATCGGCTACCATAGCTGTCGATGAGTTCGCTAGTCCAGCCTCCTATATCTAACCTATTTGATTCGCAGCTCGCTAGTAAAAACGGGAAAAAGTGCCTAAGTTGCTCTCAGTGCTATGTTGCTCTAAGATTGCTCTCAAAAGTTCCCCCTTTTGCTCCTCGCCCCAAGCTCTCCTTATATACTCCTCTTAGGACGGTCTATTCCTCCTTTGGGCCGAATCTATCGCGAATCGGGCTTCTTCCATTTTCGTCGGTCTTCATGTTTATCGGGAAACTTGACATTTATCTTCAAGAAAACTGACATATATCTTCGGGGAACTTGACATTTATCTCTTTATGTAAAGATAAACATGGGCCGTCATGTCCATTTCGACTTGATCTCCTGGAAAGTCGTATGTGGGCCTCTTGGTCGCGTTTGGGACTTTTGAGGCCGTTGTTTCGTCCGTGAATATTTTACGAATTCGCGAGAGACTAGCCTGCCATGGTGCTCGTTTTGCCGAAGGAACCCCAACTCCTCGTATAGTCTAGATGACTGGTATTTTTAGAATAACTGTCATCGTTTTATACGATGAATCGAAATCCATTCGTCTACCGAACTTTTGGTGGTCTTCCGAAGCCTTCCCGATTTATTTCGACCAGAACGAAATGGAGTTCTCAGGTTTCATGTCTTCGAGGAGTTGAACGGTGAGTCTTCGAGCAAAGATACAAAATGTAGAGTTGGACTAGTTGTCGAGACGGCTTAGCAGGGAGAAGGTCGCACCTGTCCAGTAGTCCGTACGCGGGCGCCCGGGACTTGGACATGGATGCTGGCGCCGGCGCCCGTGAACAGGACGGGCGAGCTGGCGCCCTGCGCCCGGGACCAGCACGGGCGAGCCGGCGCCCGGCGCCCGGGACCAGCACGGGCGAGCCGGCGCCCGGCGCCCGGGACCAGCACAGGCGAGCCGGCGCCCGGGGCCAAAACGGGCGAGCCGGCGCCCGACACCCGGGGCCAGCACGGGCAAGCCGGCGCCCGGTGCCCGGTGCCAGCACGGGCGAGCCGGCGCCCGGGGCCAGCACGGGCGAGCCGGCGCCCGGGGCCAGCACGGGCGAGCCGGCGCCCGGCGCCCGGGGCAAGGCCGGTCGTGCCTGCGCCGGCGCCCGGGGCTAGGGCGTGGCAGACCTGCTGGTGTCCGGGACTACGATGCAATCATCCCCTCCGACGTTTCGTCGAGTAACTAGTTTTTATTGATTTTATTCGTCACTTGATTCCTTTCGAGGACTTTCGGGTGTTGATTGCGTCTTTGACCGATTTTGACCCCAACAGTTAGCCCCCCAGCTAGCTAGGACCGTACTTTTCGGTAACAGGTCCTAGCCCGCGGTATGGCTAGACAGGAAGGTGTGGAGACGTAATCGTTTTGCCGAAAGTCCGAGTAAATAGTATCTTTTCCTTCTTTATAAAGATGGAATAAGATATTTCAGCCATTCTTACTTCATCACAAGGTTTTCACCTTCTAGAGTCTCTCTTTAAGAAAAAATGTCTTCAAGATCAAGATCCTCTAAAAGAAATTCTTCTTCTCACTCATCTTCGGGTGATTCTCCCGTCGATGAAGTGGTTGCGCCAAAGCACGAGGAAGGAGTTGAGGACGATACGAGGGAGGCATACTACAGAGCTTTATGCGGCTCGAGTCCGCCTCCGCGGGACATCTCTATCCCCAAGAGATCTCCGAGGGTGCCGGGCGCGCCATTCTCACCATGCATGGTCTCTCCCGAGTACCTCACGATTTTTCAAAACTTTTACCAAGTTCCGAGTGGGGTTACGTTCCGGATTCCGACCGCTGGCGAGAGTGCAAGGAATCCTCCGCAGGGCTTCTTTACTTGTTATGAAGCCTTCCTCGTGTACTGCCGTATGTGGTTCTCGATCCCTGGTGCCATTGTCCGTGCGCGTCGTTCTTTCGGACTTTCGATCAGCCAGCTCACCGTCCTGTTTTTAGAGAGTTGGCTTGGCGTGCTAGTCTCGAGTTACGAGTTAGGCATGGACCTTAGCCCTAGCGATTTCGAGGGACTTTGGTATACTAAGCCAACGTCGATCGAAGGTGTGTATTCCGTGATCCCGAGGAAGAACATGGCCATAATTCAGGGGACTACTTCGAACCCCAAATCGTGGTTCAATCGCTTCTTCTTTGTCCGAATAGACGGGGAGTCCGTTGAGGAAAGCTGCCTTCACTTGTTCCCTCAGGAGTGGAAGTTCGATCGCGGTAACAGGACTAATTCTGTTTTTCGTTTTCGTACTTTGATCGTGCATGAAGATAAAACTTTTGTTTATCGTGTAGTGAACAAGATCGTTGCGCACACTCATGCTGATCTTTTCGTCAAACGAGACCTTCTTCGGGAAAGGCCATTCTTCTGGAGTACCTTTTCCGTTGAGCAGATTCGAAATGCGGGGGAGCTCCATCGATCCCGAGTCATTCTTCAACCCTCCGAAGTTCTGTGTGATATCGAGCCGGTTGCTGTCTTGCCTGTTCGAAGGCGGAGACATAGGTCTCGGAAAGGCAAAGAGGTCGAATGCGAGACGGTCTCGAGAGATCCTTCGCTGCTAGGAGGAGACCCCAGCTTTGTTCCGGGGGAAGGGGGTGAACTAGCGAGTTTCCCCTGCCTAGCAACTTTTTCGATGGTCTTCCTCCAGCGTTTACTATTGACGAGTCGCTTTAAGATGAAGCGAAGAAGAGAGTAATTACCGAGGGTTCTCGCCTAATCAATGAGGTTTATCCTTTGAAATTTGATCGTATATATTACCATTGCTGCATATATATTTTTCTGATCCTAAGTTCATACAGGGAATGAGGGTATTCGGAACGGCGCTCGATGGAAGCTTTCGAGGATCGAGGATCTCTCGCTTCAAAGTCGAGGAAGCCAAACGCGAACTCTTCCGTTTCCGGAAAGAGGTCGAGGAACAAAGCCGGAAGCATTTCCGAGCTTCATTCTCGAGCCCTCGTGCGTGCGGAAAGGAGAGGAAGGAGAGCGATCGTTACCGAGATGGCGCGGAGGGCTAAATCGTTCGCCACCGAGTTCGAGAGCTTGAAGGAAGCTCAAGAGTTTGTGGGTGATTTCCGCGAGTGTCGGGGTTCAGTCGCTAACCTTTACAAGTCGCAGAACCCGGGCTTCTCCTTCTCCTCCGAGATCGCTGAGATGGAAGGTCTCATGAGCGAATGTGCTCACGCTGAATCCTTGGTTCCTCCGATCGAGGGAAGGGTCCGGAAGCTTTGGGACCCCATCGAGGTTTCGGAGGACACGGTGGAGACCAGAGCAGGTGGAAACGCGGAAGGCGTAGATGAAGAAGTTGACCAGCCTGTGACTTCGTTCGGGATGTCCATGTCCGGATTCTTAGACGTTGATTACTGAGGATCGTTGGGATTGTATCCCTTTATCTTGATGATTGTATGCTTGGCCGGATGTGGCTGTTTTCTGTATATTCCGCGACCGTAGGAGGTTGTGTAACTTTGTATATTTCGGGACTGGCCGTTGGTGGCTTTGAATCCCTGCCGTTTCCGCGGCTTGAATATATATTATGCGTAGATTCTGCAGAAATTTGCCTTGTGATTTTATTTATACTTTCGTCAAGTGTAGAGGGTAGAATTCGAGTAGTCACTTCGTATTCTAACTCTTATTTTGTCGCTAGGTCCGTGTACTACTTTAAAGCGAGTGTTTTAGGTGTTAGCGATGAGAGACATGTTTTTGGATCTTGTATCTGGTGTCGATACTATGTCTGTGAGATGTCAAGATCCAGCAAGACTGGGTTTAGGGCAAGACCTAGGCTTACTCTCAGCTTTAAGGCTGTGCGATGACTGATCGGCTTTCGTTTTGCCTGTTAGTGATTTCTTCCTGATTCTTACTGATTAAAGTCCGCAACTTGGCGCCGGCTTATGTGACTTGTGTACTAAGAATCGAGCTATCTCCAGAGACTATCCGGAGTGCTAAACCAAAATTTCAGGTTTTCTTGTATAGCGCGCTATGATATCCTTGTCAGATGTAAGAGGACCTTATTCTTGCGAAAAGGTCTGACTACGGTTTTATATTAGTGAAACGTTTTTGTGTTCGTCCGTCGGGGCCAATCGACGGGCGTTTGTTTTTTAAGTCGCAGGTGGACTGTTTTGATGGATGATGCAATTTTGATACCTTTGGGAAATTGCGACATCTCGCGTTTCCCCGAAGATATGATTTTCGTTTTTTCAAAGTTTTTATGCGTTACTGTATTAAGTACGCATTGAAAGATCGATAGAAAGAATTTTATTGAAAAAGTTTCGAAAATTTCGAATACATGTGCGGGTATTTCGCGTCTTTGTGGGAGTATAGGAGTATACGTACCCACTCCCCCCATTTTTGGTAAGGGGGATAGCTGAACACGCCGGATTTCGACGAGCTGCCTACTTACCTCTTTCGAGGATCAAGCCATCTCGTAGTTCCGATTGTTGCTGCAGACGTTTTTACTCCCCGTGTGTCGCCATTCCGATCGTACTAGCCGGATCGGTGGTCTCTGCGGGGGTCGAGTTGTTTGCTTTTACGGCGATGGACTCAGAGACTTTGTCGCTGTCTTGAATCGTTGCCTGTTCGGATGATTCTGGATCATCTTTTTCGTGTTTTCAGGAATGTTGTGTGATTCCTTTGCTCGTTTCGGGTTAGCCGCAGGGGCGTTCCGATCTTTCCGCAGTTTGAACTCGGCTAGATAGCAGAGTCTCGACTGTTTCTGACTCCCCCAGATTACTGCAGTTCCGGTTGGAGTCGGAAATTTGATGCCGAGGTGATATGTGGATGGTACTGCCTTCATGGAGTTGATCCAAGGAGTTCCCATGATTGTATTGTAGATGGCCGGGTTATCGACTACTGCAAACTCGACGATCTTTGTAACTTCCTTAGCCATGACCGGGAGCTTGATGCTCCCAAGGGTCATGGAGGTGACGCCCGAAAACCCAGTCAAAGGTTTTGGCTCCCAAGTGGGATGTTCATCCTATAAAGGGTGTCACGGAAGATGACGTTGACCGTACTTCATGTATCGACAAGGATGCGGCCAACTTCGAGATCCTGGATCACCAGGTCGATAACTAGGGGATCGTAATGAGGTTTGTCGATTCGACAGTTTCTTGTTCCTCGAAAACGATCGTGTGGTTGGGAATATTGCTATCCGGAAGCCAGTTGGAACTTGTCTCGGCTTTCCGCCCGTAGGCTTTGATCGACGAGACCGAGTCTTGATAGAACTGCGACCCTTCGATAATCATATTTACCCTCTGGCGACTGCTGCTGTTCCCCTGGTTGTCCTGTCTCCTTCCGCGCTTCTCACCCGATTGACTTTCAGGCGCGTGGTTCTCGGAGACAGTCTTGTCGGTTTTTGGGCGGTCGGACTCCAGGAGCAAGTCTTTTATGCTCTTAACCTTCGACAGTTCGCCGGCGAGGAGTTTTGCGGCGAGCCTGGCGCCGAGAACCTTGCAGTTCGTGGTGGAGTGACCTCTGGTGTCATGGAACTCGCAGTAGGAATTATCCTTGTACTGGTTCCTGTTCCAAGTGTTTCAGGAGGTTTTGCCCTGCGCCGATTTGATGGCGTAGTTATGTTCGCCTTGGACGTCTTCCCCTTTGGACGTACTTGTCGTTACGAGAGGGTTTCTTCTTTGAGGACGTTTTCTGCGGTCCATGCTTTTGCGATAGGACTCTCATCTCTTCCTTCATGACGATGAAGTCCGTTGCCTTGTGGAGGGTATCCTGGATCGTCCCTGGTTTCTCCAGAAATATCCACTTCAGAACTTTGACTTGTACCAGAGAGTTTTTCTTTGGGCGTCAATCGCGACTTTGTCGCTGATACCCGTCACTCTGGCCATCACTAGTTTGAACCTTCTCATGAAGTCGCGGAGTGATTCGTCTTCCTTTTGAGCTAGACTCCATAAGTCCACGTCGGAAGTCTCTCTATCCATAAACATGGAATACTGTTTGAGAAATGCCCAGGCTAGTTGGCGGAAACTTCCGATGGAGTTTCTTTTGAGCCGAGAGAACCATTCGAGCGCGGCGCCCCAGAGATTCTCGACAAAGAGAAGGCAGTGACCAGCGTCTCGTTCACGCTCCGGGAGTTTGCATCTTACCATCGCGATCTTGAAGGACTGTAAGTGTGCCTTTGGATCTGTGGTACTGTCTGGAATTCTGATCTTCCCAGGGTCCGAGACGCGTGTTTCTGTGATCCGAGCGGTGAACGGCGTTTTTCGTGCTTCCTCGAGAAGTCTATCGATCTTGGGAGCGGCACTAGTTTCCTGATGAATTTGTGATTTCACCGCTTTTACCTCGGCTACTGTTTTTGCGAGAGTTCGCGGAGATCGTGGATCTCGCTATCGCTACCTGCATTCTTCAGAGTTTGATCCTCCGCCAGTTCTTCCTGTTCCATCCAGTAAAGGTCTTCTTCCTCTTCTATCATGGGTTTTTTGAAGGACACCGTCTGTCGGGCAGACTGACTTCGGGTCCTTCTAGGATGAACATCAGCGCTATCGTCCGAATGATCGGATTGGTCGCTAATGTCCAAGTCTATTCGCTCGACGTTGTTTTCTTCGTTGTCCACAGCGGGAGGTGGAAGATTCTCCGTGGTCGGTTGCGCACCCGGTTGGAAAGGTTCGTCAGGGTTTTGTCCTGAAGAAGTCTTGTCTGCGCGTGCAGCTCGATCCCCCGGAGTCTCGAAATCGAGTCTTCTGCCGCTGCGGGCTCTTGTGGTCCCTCGCGAGGCCTTGCTCTTGGCCTTCGCCGCTAAGGTTTCCACCTGTTTTGTGAGAGGGGCCACGAGTTTTCCTTGTTCGTCCGACTGTTTCTGAGCGGAAGCGAACATTTCTTTCATCTGGTCTAGTATCGTGGTGTCGGCGGTGACCGCTGATACGTTTCCAGCTGGAGTGTTGGTTGCGTTGTGATGATAGAACTTTTCAGATTCTAATCAAATGATGTAGTATAAAAGATTGTCGAACCAGTCCTAAGTGACAATGAAACAGAGGGAATGCAAGCCTATGCTCAATCTAAATGCAACCATTAGAGAGAATGATGATTAAACTAGAACAATGAGTAAAACACAACAAAAAGCAAACTTTCTTTCTTATTAGGAGAGCAAAACCCATGGGTGTAGGGACTTGATATCAAATGATTAAGCTTCAATCCAAGATGCTAACTTTTCAATCAATCTAATCCTTATGCCTAGACAACTAAACTAAGCAAACTCTATCCCTAGATGAATGCTCTTTTGCTATGATCACCCAAGTACACCAAATCCCTTTGGCTGTAATGATCAAAGCAAACAATGAGAACAAGCCTAATAGCAATCCTAGCTTCTAAGACAACTAATTCCTTAGGCAAAGCAAGCTAGAAGCATAGATGAGTTGGGTCAGGCATTTCATAGAACACCTTCCGGGCATGAAATGCCTATAGCTCTATGCTTGAGAGGCCAACTCAAATATAGCTTTAGAAACACCAAATCTATGCAAGGGAAAGATAGATCTAATTCTAAACACCTTGGATCTAACTTAATCACTCTCTATCACCCTAACCCATGGATCTTAGAAGAATCTACTCACTAATCCACATGCTTATTCTTAAACCCATGAGAGATTCAAGCATAAACATATAGAGAAAGAAAGGAGATGAGATAAACAATCAAGAACACAAGATGAGATGAGATTAATAATTCAAAGATGAAGTTTTTACTCAAAGGTTTTGTTCTTAGATCATAAAAATAACATCATCCCCAAACTTGGGTTAATGAGAGTATTTATAGTAGGCTTAAAAGCCCTAAACACATAAAAGGAGAAAGTCTAAAAAGCCCTTGGCCAAATGATTTTCGACCAATGAGAAACAAGGAGAAAGGAAGAAACTCAGCCACCCGGGTCAGCTAGTGCCTGTCCAGGTCGGGTATGCCCAGGTCGGGTATGGCTTGCTCGTCCGGCGTCCAGGCCGTGCGGCCTCTCTAGGCCGGGTGTGTCCGGCCGCGTGGTGGGTGTCCAGCAGCTAGCAGGACGTGCGGGTGTGCGTGGCCGGGTGGTGCTGGTCGGGTGTGCAGGCTGCGTCCGGAGCTCGTCTAGCATCAGATCGTGCGGGTGGTCCAGGTCGGGCAGGTGCTGTCGGGTGTCTGCTGGTACGCGGGTGAGGTAAGGTCGGGTGCGTCCTGAGCTCGCGTCCAGTCCGTCCGTCCCGTGCGGGTCCTTGTGCTCGGGTGGTATGGACCGCGTCCGTTCTAGGCGTTCAGCACAATCGGGACGTGCGGGTGCTTGTCCCCGGGTCGTCCTGGTCGCGTCCTGAGCTTGTCCAGGCGAGGAAGGATGGTTAGACTCGGGTGTGCTCAACCGGGTTGCTTGACATGCTTCCACTCAACTGATGATAACTCCTTCAATATGGCTCCAAATGTCTTGAAACCACCTCCATTGGAAAGCTAACTCAGAATGCCATGTCTCCACCAAATATTAGCCTCAGAAGGTATTCCTAAGGTCTCTGTCCATGTTCATCTTTAAACCCTTCTTTTTCATCACAAAACTCTCAAACATCTTCAATATCTCCAAAGTGTGCTCCAACACCTAATAAGGACTTATGAATGCATAATGATCCTAAAAATGCCTAAAGCCTAATCTAAATGAGCAAAAAATGCATAAGATATGATAACTAAAAACATGTAAATATGCAAGACATCAACTCCCCCACACTAGTCCTTTACTTGTCCACAAGTAAACTTGCAAGGACTAAGGAGGAGAGGTTTGAAGGAGGGGACTCATAGCCAAAAGAATGCTCTTCTTAGTTCTCAACTTGATAACCTTGCACAAGCATACCAAGTAGCAGGAGCAAAAACTCAATCCAACTCTAACTCAACAAGGCC
>JAATWR010000137.1:0-50000 GCA_018703725.1 Brassica juncea
TGGCGTTCTATGAACAAATCATGGATTGTTGTTTTAGCCGTTAAGCGATTGGAGCAGTGGTCGCTCAGTAGTTTTGGATTGGCATGGAGGCTAGATTCAGCCGTATAGCCAAGGAAGTTGTTGGTAAACGATCAGACCATGACCCTTATTAAGGTCATGTTGGTTTACGATTGTCCTTAATGGGGATGCTGAATTCAGGTCCGGGCTTTACGGAAAGGCGTAGTTGGCCGAGGGCCAAATGGCGTTTGCCGAGATAGACATGCCAAGCATAGCGGAGTTTTCTAAGTTATGGCTGATGGCTTTTAGAAACGATCATCTACTTTAGGTCTCAGTTATACGATTAATGGTTCGTATAAATTTTTTTTTTGTTGCATGAAAATTGTTTCATTTTATCCGAGGGGGACAAAGTTTAAGGGATCGACGCAGGACACGTGCGGGTTCGCCTGCGTGATTATTTCCTGCCCGGACGTAACCGCGGGGAGTGAAAGCAGGAGCTAGAAACCTTGTGGAGCAAAAACTGTCTATGACAGTTATCCGTTGGACCCATTATGTTTATTTTACGAAAGTTGCTTTGTATGAATTGACTCGACCATACAGAGGATTTTTCGTAAAAGTGAGGTAAGAGGGGGTTTTCGTAAAGGTAACTGGATTATGTTTGCGACCACGGATTATGTTTTCCTCATTCACTTTTGCGTACTGCGAAGTCGTTTTGCATGAGACCGATCATGTTTCTTCCATAGGCTGTTTTGTTTTAAAATGTTCTTGTTATACGAAAGTAATGGATGACTGGTTTTATGGAGATAGAAAATCGCAGATTGTCAAAGTAGCGATGTTTCCGCGGATTACACGGGAGATGTTTCCGCTATGATTTCGACCTCTGGACGAAAGCTGCTTCGAATTACTCATGGAGTTTTACCGAAGGTTATTTTGTTATTTTCGTAGTTCACCGTCGTGCTATTAGTCTGACGTTGGTACACATTTCTAGTCGCGAGTTTGCGACGAGAGACGACGTAGAGTTTTCAAGACTATGTTTGTAACGGTTGGGCTATGCCGCTAGCGTTTTTTAGACGAATCTTATTGCTGCGAGATTTTGCTTTGTCAAAAGCGTTGTCTTAATGCTGAAGCAAAAAGTTTTCGAAGATGGGATTATACGGGTATAGTATACGTACCTGCTTCCCTTTTCTTTTTACGAAAGAAAACGGGTTAGCCTTCTTTCGAAGGCTTGTGTACGTTTTTTCTTTCTTTTAGGAAGCGGGATAAGTGTGCTTTAGAATGTGTGGCGATCGTTTCTCGGTTTTTCGAGAGACTAGATCGGTTAGCATGTTCTGCGTGGACAATCAAGGAACAATGGAACATGACTGGAGAATTTGCCTAAGACTTAGCTTGCTAGACTTTCCACCTAGGTTCTAAGTTCCCTAAATTCTACGGCAGCTTTCAAGACGTTTTCGTTCCTGTCCTACGAAAAATTAAAACCTTTACAAAAATTTATAAGTCTGACGTACCTTACTCTCATTGATTATTCGAGATCGCCTCTTGTCCGTTCCTCTTTGTTTCATGTCTTCTAGTCCAACTTTCAATTTTCGTAGCATTAGTCTTTACAAGACCGGGTGTGTATTTCGTCGAAGAATTCTTGCGAGTATGAGTTAGTAATTTATCGGAAGTTTATTAGGCGTTTAGGAATGGGTACTTTCGATTCATTGTCAAAGGATTTCAAAAATTCTGATACTGAACGAGAATTGATTTTCGACGAAATTCTGACGAGAATATCGGAGCGAGAGAGAGATATCAACGCCCAAGTTCCTGTTCTTGTTTCTTCGTACTGCTGGTTAAACTGACCATGTGCTCGATGGAACACTACAGAATCATTGAAACAAAGAGACGGGGAGTAGGAGATAACTCGAAGAGTGATAAGGTGGGCATTTTTAGACACTATAAGCAGGACGTCACTCCGGTGGGATCCTTAGCTCGTCAAGCTACGATTTTACGAGAAGGTACTCCGTCATGGTATCGGTCTTCCGAATGAATCCCATTTCCTCGTATAGTTGAGATGATTGGTGTTTCAGAATAACCGTGATCGTTTTATACGATGAATTGCAATCCATTCATTAACCGAACCTTCCGAGTTTTTTCGTAACTTTCCCGATCATTCCGATCGAAACGAAACGGAGGTTTTAAATTGAATGTTTTAAGGATTGGTACTACGTGGCTTCGAACGAGGATGCAAAGTACGTGATTGGACTAGTGTTGGGATGGTTTCACGAGGAATTAGCCGCACTCGCCGAATGACCCGCAGCCCGGCGCACGGGACCGCGGAATGGCCGCAACCGCAGGCGCCCGGGGCCATGGTGCGGGTCCAGCCGCCAGCGCCCGGGGCCGTGGTGCGGGTCCAGCCGCCGGGGCCCGGGGCCGCGACGTGGGCGCAGTAGCCACCGCCCGGGGCCGTGGCGTGGGTCCAATCGCCGGCGCCCAGAGTCGTGGTGTGGGCGCAGCCGCCTGGGCCCGGTGCCGTGTCCTGGCTGTTGCCGCCGGCACCCGGGGCCGTGTCCGTCGGATAACCCGTTTCGCTTATTCGTCTCCGAGTAATTTAGGGTTTCTCCATGGTTTCGGGGAGAACGAGTTGTCTTTTTCCGAGAAATTCTCAAAAAACGTTTTTGGTCGAACCTCTACTCGTCGAGATTTCTAAAACACGGTTTTTAGACAAATTTCTTGGGGTTTGATAGATTTTATCGTTGCCCTTTCTGTTTTTATAGAGAAATTGCGAGCTCGTTTTCGTGCTCTTCCTGTGGCGAAAAGCCGCGACTAGGTTTTTCTATTTTTTCGAGCGCTACGGCGTTTGCATAAGCGTTGGCCGTAGGAGCATTTACGCTAAAGTTGTTTACCAACGTTGATGTGAGCTGCGAGTTTTGTCTTTCATATTTCCAGACATCGCTTTGGTCAAGCATTTTGTGGCCTTGAGAGTAAGAGTAATCCGTCCTCCCTCCTTCTAGCGCCAAACTGTGGGAACCAAAATTCACACTGTCGATTTTAATGAATAATAATGGAGGAAAGCAACGAAAACCCTACTTTCCTTGAGGTCCGGATTCTCTGCGAGAGCCAACGACAAGTGACCAAATAAATGCGGAAAAGGTTTTGTTAAGATTTGGGACTGAACCTTAAGAAAGGATGCCTACGTACCTCTTTCGAGGATCAAGTCGGACGTAGTTAAGTTAGAAAAATTTAACAAGAGATCGAACCGTCTGGGCGGGTTCGTCTAGTATGAGCGTGGGTTATAGAAACAGGCATGTCGAGAATGATGCCTAGGGTTTCTAAGTGCCGAGCTCTAGAGTAAATGAATTGTCCGATCCTTCTTAGAGGAGCGGAGATTTGCGAGCAGGAGGTGGCCAGACGTTCTAGGGCCTGCCTTGCTAGTCTAACCGCCTAAAATCAAAGTTCTATAAGCTAACAGGAGCTCTCTGGGTCTCCAATCTTGGATTTTCGGATTGCTTTCTCTTCTGCTCCAGCCCTCCTTATGTAGTCGTTTTAGGTTGGTGGCCCATTTACCCTTTCGCCTTTGGGCCCAAGTTTATCTCTTTTGGAAATATTCCATCTTTCGTCGATCTTCGTAGTTATCCTCGAGTCTTGACATTTATCCGCAGAAACTTAGCATTTATCCTACTTCCACGAGTTAGGATAAATCGTCATAGCTCCTATTGGGCTTGGATCCCCAAAATCGTAAGTGAGCCAGTGGAGAAGCTTCAAGCCCTCGAACGTTCGTACGATTTCTCCGAAAGATTATCTTTTCCGCAGAATCGTATAGCCTAAAGAATCGATGTTCGAGTTGATCGTCCTTGTTTTACACGATACACTTTGCGGAAGAACCAACCTTCCTAGCTCTAGTTGTAAAACTTCGAGAATAACTCCAATCGAGTTGAACCGAGGAACATTAGGTCCATAGCCAAGGTGCTAAGACTTCACGGAAGCCCCGAGGTGCGATCTAAATCGGACGAGCTGGGAACAGAATGGAAGCGCCGGCGCCCGGGGCCAGCACAGGCGAGCAGGCGCCTGGCGCCCAGTGCCAACACGGGCGAGCCGGCGCTCGGCGCCCGTGGCCAGCACGGACGAACCGGCGCCCGGGGCCAGCATGGGCGAGCCGGCGCCCGGGAACAGCACGGGCGAGCCGGCGCCCGGCATCCAGGGCCAGCACGGGCGAGCTGGCGCCCGGCGCCCGGGGCCAGCATGGGCGAGCCGGCACCCGGCACCCTGGGCCAGCACGGGCGAGCAGGCGCCCGGCGCCCGGGGCCAGCACGGGCGAGCCGGCGCCCGGCGCCCAGTGCCAGCACGGGCGAGCCGGCACCCGGTGCCCGGTGCCAGCACGGGCGAGCCGACGCCCGGTGGCCGGTGCCAGCACGGGCGAGCCGGCGCCCAGCGCCCGGGGCCTTGGTCGCGCCTGTTCTGAAGATCTCGGCGAAGGCTTCGATTTGATATCTTGATCGTTTCTGGTTCCTCACGGTTTGAGAGAACGACCTCTTTGAAGTTATGAGGCCCTCTTTGAAGTTATGAGGCAGATTCTTTAGGGTTTTTGTGGGGATCGAATCTTGACGCCTTTGGGCGAGTGGACCTTGATTGGGTTGATCCGCCTTTTTTCGTACCGATCTTCCCGGGGACTCTCGTACGCGCACGCCCGTCCTCTTCCGATATTACTTTCAAGAAGTGTTTCACGAAGAACCCATATGTAAAAAATAATCTTAGCCGTTAACTTCGAGATAACCTTTTTTGGCCCCAACAGAGAGTGGATATTCTAATTTGAGAAAATCTCGTATGACTTCTTTCAAATCATACGAAACTTCTTGTTTCGAGAAATACTTTCCAGAGACTTTCAGTCGTTGATTCCGTCGTGACCGATTTTGACCCCAAGAGGGATTAGCCCAACTATAGATTGCTAAGTTGTGGTATTCATCAATAGGTTATACTTAAATCTTGTTCTAGAATTGCTAAATAGAATATTGAACCCTAGGAATTAGTATGTTTGAGCATTCTTGAATAATACTGTCCTTACCTATCTATTGAGCTAATATTGCTAGAGTATGGTGATTTGCTAATCTAGGAAGCTTAGTGAGCATAATTCAACCCGTGCGTAAAGCTTAACTGGAAGCTCGTCGATCGATATCCCTACCGGAAAATCAATCGACAGCGTGAAAGGTGCATCGGTCGATATCTCTATAAGATCATTCATCGACACTGCTGGTGATCAAACATTCTTTTTTTGGTCATTAGATCTAGTTAATAGACTCGTCCAAAAATTGTGAGCTGTGATTGACTTGTTGTTAAATAAAGAAGTTGAGCTCTAATATATCAAACTGTTAGGCATCTAGCATTTTCCAAATAAAGTTTCAACCCAATCATCTTGTTAGTCGAGCAACTGCCTTGCTCACATAGGATTATTTACATTGCTTTAAACAATAAAAACAACTATTCACCTAGAATTGATTATCTCATTAAATTTAATTGGTTCCCTAGCTCTTTGGACTTGATCCCTAAGTATTACAACTGAACCTCTTATTTGAGAGAGTAATTCACTCCTTAGGGTAATTTGAGTGAGATCAAGGACGTGAGATATAAAGATGGGAGCTTAGCCAAAAGAAACACTCAAAGCACTCAACGTGACATCCTAAAGAAACATAGCAAATAGCATTAGCACACTCTCTTATTATACTCTAGCTTCTCAAGGTCTATCAATACTCTTATACCTCTACACTCAACATCGTGAATCCACGAAAGGATCCAAACGTGCCAAGAGACCCATCTACGATTTGAAGAAGGAATTCAGGCCCAAAGAGATTATGACGGTTTATCCTATCTTGCGAAATAAGATAAACGTTAAGTTTCCGAAGATAAATGTAAAAGTTCGGAAATAATTATGAAGATCGACGAAAAACGGAATATTCCCAAAAAAGAGATAAACTTGGGCCCAAAGGCGAAAGGCCACCGACCTAAACAGCTATATAGGCAGAGCTGGGGCAGAAGAAAAGGGGATCCGAGATTTTAGACTTAGAGAACTCCTGTTAGCTTAGAGAACTTAGAACTTAGGTGGTTAGACTAGCGAGGCCAGGCTTAGGACGTTTTGCCGGCTTTTGTTCTGTTGTTCTATCTTGTTAACATATCTCTTCTCTTCTCGGAGAAACCTTGTATTCATATAAATCGATCAATAAAACGCCTATGAGCGACTATTTCTCTTTGTTGTGCTATATGTCTACTTCTTTGATTTCAAGTGATTACACAGAGAATCCGGACCTTCAAGGAAAGTCAGGTTCACTTGACCTTCCTCCATATTTATTAACAAAACTCGACAGTGTGAATTTCTGTTCCCACAGTTTGGCGCTAGAAGGAGGGGGGTCGGATTCTCTAACTCAAAAATCACCAATCGATTAAGATTTTGTATGTCCGCACTAACCACATACAATGTCATCTCTTTCAAGGATCGAGCAACGGCCGACCAGGCCAAACATCACAGCGATCTCCTTGTCATCGAGCTGACAATCCAGGACATCGATGTAGCAAGAGTATTGGTTGACACCGGATGCTCGGCCAATATCTTCTTCAAAAGCACCTTCGAGAGAATGGAAATTGACCTATGTGCGATCACGGAAGATCCTAGTCCACTATTTGGACTCTCAGGAGATGCTACCATGACCTACGGCTCGATCAGCCTCTCGGTTAGAGCCAAAGCGTCGCCAAAATCGCGGAATTCTTAGTCGTCGATCGCCCGACATCATACAATGCGATCGTTGGGACTCCATGGTTAAATTCCATATGAGCGATTCCCTCGACTTTCCACCTGTGCCTTAAGTTTCCTACTCCCCATGAGATTGAAACAATGCAAGGAGATAGCAGGATATCACAAGTCTGCTTCGCTGCCGAGTTAAAATGAAAGAACTCAATGACTGAGACTTCCAACAAAAAGTGGTTGGCCCTCGACGAAAAAGCCTCAAACCAAGATTCGTCAGAAATATTTTGGCTGTCGCAGAGAGCCAAGGCCCTAGAAGGAAAGCGCAAACCAACTTTTGAGCCCATAATCTCAGTCTGTCTCGACGAATCTTTTCCAGAACGATGTGTCGAGATTGGAGCCAACCTCCGCGAGCCATTAAAGACAGAAATCATAGCCTGTCTAAAGAAGAACCTTAATATGTTTGCTTGGGCTGCGGAAGATATGCCGGGGATCGACATTAGCATAATATGTCACGAACTCAACATTGACCCGACTAATAAGCACGTCAAACAGAAAAGACGAAAGTTGGGACCAGAGCGGGCGGGCCACTGCAGTCAACGAGGAGGTCGAAAGACTCCTCAAAGTGGGGTCGATAACAGAGGTCGATAACAGAGGTCAACAAAGCCTGTCCAAAAGACTGCTTCTCGCTTACGCACATCGATCGACTGGTCGAAGCAACAGCAAGGAACAAATTCTTATCTTTTATGGACGCTTTCTCCGAGTAAAATCAGAATATGATGAATCCCGATGATCATTAAAAAAACCCGCGTTCATCACCGATCGCGGAACATATTGCTACAAAGTAATGCCGTTTGGCCTCAAGAACACAGGTGGCACTTACCAACGGCTTGTCAATCGTATGTTTTCCGAGCAGCTCGGAAAGACTGTGGAAGTATACATCGATGACATGCTCGTAAAATCGCTTAACGAACACGATCACGTGTCCCACTTAGAGCACTGCTTCGCAAGGTTAAACCTGCATAACATGAAGCTGAATCCGGAAAAATGCAGATTTGTGGTAGCCTCGGTGGAGTTTCTTGGCTACTTTGTCACGTGTTGCGGGATCGAGGCCAACCCTAAAAAGATTAACGCGCTAATAGAGATGGCCTCCCCAAAGACCAAAGGAGAAGTTCAAAGGCTAACCGGAAGGGTCGCAGCTTTGAATCGTTTCATCTCACGCTCAACGGACAAGTGCCTTCCATTCTATGATACGTTAAAAGGGAACAAAAAGTTTGAATGGTCGGAAGAATGCGAGAAGACTTTCCAACAGCTGAAACTTTGCCACTCCTCCGGTTCTTGCCAAACCAGTAGAGGGAGAACCTCTATTTCAGTACATCGTGGTTTCAACAACGGCAGTATGCAGGGTCTTGATCAGGGAAGAGCGTGGCAATCAGAAATCAATCTTTTACATAAGTAAAACGTTGCTAGATGCCGAAACAAGGTGCCCTCTGATGGAAAAATAAGCGTTTGCCATTGTAACGTCTGCAAAAAAAAATCAGGCCGTATTTCCATTCCCACACCATAGTAATCCTTACCACTTTTCCCCTGCGAACGATTCTGCACAGCCCGAGCCAGTCCGGTAGACTCGCGAAATGGGCAGTTGAACTAAGCGAATATGACATTGAATACCGCCCGAGGACTTGCACGAAGTCTTAGGTGGTGGCAGACTTCCTGGTAGAATTAACCGCAGGAGATATGACGAATAAGGAGCCAAATTTGACTTGGCTCCTTCACGTCGACGGGTCATCATCCAAACAAGGATCCGGGATAGGGATACGGCTCACCTCGCCAACCAGAGTGATCCTGGAACAATCGTTCCGATTGGACTTTCACGCGTCTAACAACGAGGCAGAATATGAAGCACTCGTTGCAGGTTTACGACTAGCCCACACACTGAAAATTCGCAACATCCACGCTTACTGCGATTCTCAGCTGGTCGCAAATCAGTACAACGGAGAGTACGAAGCAAGGGAAGAGAGAATGGACGCATATTTGAAACTCATCCAAGACCTAGCCCAAGACTTCAATCAATTACCAGGATTCCCCGCTCGGAAAACGCCCAAGGGGACGCCTTGGCTGCACTTGCGTCGAGCTCGGATCCTGGACTAAAGAGAATAATACCTGTTGAGCTCATAGAACATTGGATCATCGGACCGCCAATAGTCGCCAATCTGATTAGGGCGCTGATATCACTCAAATTACCCTAAGGAGTGACTTTACTCTCTCAAATAAAAGGTTAAGTTGTAGTACTTAGGGATCGAATCCACAGAGAGCTAGTGTACAAATAAGATGTAATCTTAGTGACTATGCTAGGTTGAAAATGGTTTAAAGTAAATTGCAGGTTTTTGAGTAATGGTAAGATTACTCAGTTGAAAGGTTTTGGTTTAAGACAATAAAGAAAAGTAGTTAGATTCAGGGTAGGTATTCAGGAATTCAGGATTATAGATACTATAAATGCTAACAAGTTGCTTGCATGATATGTCAGAGCTCAACACTATTAAATGAGTCCATCAGCTCTCGCAATATTTAGACCATCTATCACTTAGATGCTAAATGGTGTTTGCGGTCAGCTATATCGCCGACAGTATCGATCGATTATTCGATAGCAATATCGACCGATACACCTCTAGCTACGTCGATCGATTACTCTATAGGAGTATCGATCGATACGGCTCTAAGCAGACATTATGTGCGAGTTGATACAATGCTCACAATGATCTTAGATCAGCTTCCACTTGTCTCCAGAGGGTCATAGCATGTTTAGGATGTTGTCAGGAATTGTATTGAATGAATAATACAATCCAAGTTCATGTTCTAGGTAGCTAATCTAGAAAAAGCATTAGTGAACAATCCTAACAATAAATATCACAACTATAGCAGATATAGGCTGGGGCTAATCCCTCATATCCTATTTAAACCCTAAATCTAACAAATGAATCTACTCAGACATGGCTAAGTAATTCATAGTAACAAGGTAATAATAGGAGTTCATAGATCTATTAGAGGACGAACACTTAAGTTCCAATAACAAATCTCTTTGGATCTTTCCTCTAGATTTAGAATCCTATAACCTTTGTTAAGAAGAACAAGTAAAGAACTGAATAGAACTTTATTGAGAACATACAAAGTAATGAAAACAGTAAAAGAAATGAGTAGAAAAGATGGAGGTAGAAAGGTGGTTAGAAACTTGTAAAAACTCTTAAATCGTTGTACGGTGCCAAAACACTTAGGCATATATAAATATGAGTTCATTAGGTTAAAAACTCGTCAGGGGCAATCTTGTAAAAATATGATGTCTTGGGCTTCAAGTTCGGCCAGGTCCAATTTGTCTTCTGCCGCTTTGATATCGATCGATAGTACTAGGTGTACATCGATCGATTATGATCTCGATGTATCGTCCTTTGGCAAATGTGTGTCGATCGATAGCACAGAGTGTGCATCGATCGATGTGTAACTCTGGATGTCAACCTCTGGTCTGATCTCGGATGAACTCTTCTTTAAGCTCCAAAAAGGCACCTAAAACATCACTATTCTCCAAAATGCTCCTGAGCCTGAAAACATACCTAATAGACTCCAAAACATAGATAATAGTAGAAAAAACACTTATATACAATGGGTAAAAACGAGTAAAATCCATGGTATATCAACTCCCCCAGACTTATCCTTTTGCTTGTCCTCAAGCAAACACACAGGCAGTCTTTATGAAAGAGGTTTTACAAAAAAACAGGGACTCAATCAAATTCAAACTTATAATCATAACCTCTACTTTGTTGCAAACCACATCTATGAATCTGTCAATCACAGAAGTACATTATGCAATATCCTAATTAAACAACCTTAATCATCTACCCAACAACTTACCAATCATGTCTGACTAACCCCTCTACTGATTTCATTTCTGTACATAAAAATGAAAGTGTAGGCTTTACCTTGGGAGTATCGATCACAGGATGCAAGGTTGCTCAAACAAGTATCTGGACCTGCAGGTAAAAATTAGTTCCTATCCTCTCTCTCTACTATTTCTCTCCTAGTCAAGTCTGCTTTTATTTCCAAGACATTGACCAACATTGGACAGGCTTCCATGAATCAAGCCTTAATGTTTGTAGCCACCAAGTCTTGTTCACTTCTTTTTGAACTATATCCTAGGATTCATTGCAAAGCAAGTCTTGAAGGGGGTAACCACCAAGTCCAGTTCGAATCCTTTACCTATAGAATTCTTATGAATCAAGTCTTGAGGGGGGTAACCGCCAAGCCCTGTTCGAATTCCTTCCTAAGTAATAACTAACTAGTCCTAGAACATGTATTTAAGCTAATTTTCGAATTTTTTTTTTGAACTGAATAAAATTAAATCTAAATTCGAAAATGAGAGAGAGAAGGTGATAAAACTATCTACACAAGGCTTTACCTTCAAGACTTGTTTGAAGCATCCGATCCCATGTATACCAAGCCCCAAGACAAGTAGAGAATGTCAGGTTAGGTTGGAAATCAGCTTTGGTTCCTCCAGACAATCAATGAAAACGTTGTCATAGCTGATAGGTGATCAACTTTAGCATCTATAGTACATTCTGCATCAACAAATCTAAGAATGGTGCCTAAAAGATTGGTTAGATAAAAAGTGAAAATTTTTAGAATATCATTATCCCTTTCTTGACTCAATAAAAACCATTTTGGAAATATTTTTAGATGAAATCAAAAGGTAAACAGCATCAGTAATCATCCTCCCAAACTTAAATCATACACTATCCTCAGTGTATAACCAGTCCGGTGAAGGCATAGGCAAAAATAAAATACACTGATATCAAAAAAGTAGAACGAAATACCTGACCGTGATCCATATCGATCGATGTTGGGTCGCCTTCGTCGATCGCTATTGTTTGGTGCATGTCGATCGATATCGACAGTGTCATGTCGGTCGATTTCAGTGGTAATCGTCTAGTTGTAACTACAAAGAAAAACAAATACGAAAAATAAAATCCTAAAGATAAAAACTAAATGAAAAATTACCTAACAGTGCGTTGCCTCCCACTCAGCGCTTTGATTATAGTCATCTAGCTTGACTTTGGATGGAATGAGCTACTGAGGTGAAGTCCAGGTACTTGTTGGGAAACAATTATCCTCTGTATCTTTCTTCTCACCGAACCATGAGTCAAATAGGCTTCTTGTGGCTTGATATTCGCTGGTTCGTTTCTTCTTTATCTCAATTAACTCATCATTGATCCTTTGAATCCTTTCTTCATGACCTTCAATGCTGAGCTCGTGCCATCCTAATTTCTCATAGGGATGTTCTGAAAGATCGCTGATGCCGATCGATGCTAAGGGTGCAGGTCTGCTCGCAAGCTGCCTCTGAATGGCTCTGATTTCTTTCTTCGTCCCTTCTATGCTAGATTCCATTCTGCCAACTTTGTTATTCAGTGGGAAATACGTCTGATCTAGACGTCTGTCTTGCAAATCATCCATGCTTGTGATTGCCGTGTAGACTTCATCAGCTAACTTATCCAAGTCAGCTCTGGTGCAGATTTCTGAAATCTGTATATCGATCGATGCAACATTGTGTTCATCGGTCGATTTGTGCTTCTGCAGATTCTCGTGAAGCTTCTCGGCAAAGAGCTTCATCTGTCCATCGATTTCAGTCAGTCGCCTATCGATCGATGCGAGGTTGTACTCATCGATTGATGCGATTGATGCAGCCTGATAATCGAGTTGACGTTGGAACTTCTCAGCCTCCTGCTGCATAGTATCCATGCGTAGTGCGAGTTCCTCCACTTCTTTGTCTAGTAAGAAGTGTATATCAGCAAGTTTTCTCTCAGCTGGTTTTAGACGAGTCAATCCTCCAAAACGATTGCAAGGTGCCGCGGGGTTCATATCTGCATGCGCCTCATTGATAAGGCGGATAGATCTCTTCATCTCTTTGGTGTAGATGCTTAGATCCCCTAGGTTGTGGAAGATAGGTTCACATATTTTGGTGAGTTTGCTGCTGAAACGATCTTCTACTTTCTTCAATTCTTTCCAGATATCTCCGATAGACTCATTGACCTCATGTTTTGAGTAGGTGGTCGATGGTGCAGGCTTCATATCGATCGATGTGGATGTTACTCCGTCGATCGATATTGAACTTGTCTGGCCGTGGTTCTGGTTGTTACGAAGATCTTAAAGTTCCAACTCAAGAGCCTGGTCTGCACTGAACATCCAGTTCATCTCGCTGCGAAGCTTGTCTGTAGCATCCTCTAAACTCTTTTCCATGGAGAGCTTTTCCCACTTGCATTCTCCAAGTAGACCTGTGAACATCTCGTTGATCTCGTCTTTGGCGTAGGTTTCGTGCACAAAATCTCTTCTTGTAAAAGAACTGGCGTGCTCTGGTAAGCAGATGTAAGAGCGCTCATCCATTGAAGTTCTTTGAAGTAGTTTCTTGATGTCGTCTTTAGAAACTCTGATGACGTCACCATCTATTCCTCTAGCAAATCCTTTCTCGTCCCTGTAGACCCCATACTCATCTCTCTACTCCCAAAAGAATTTTCGAACTCCATATCGAAAAGCTCTCTTTCGGAATTCAGGAGGCCTATCGATCGATGTCATGGACTCCGTATCGATCGATGTCCACTGAAAATCTGGGTCCTCCGTGTTGAGATGATTATCCTCAGCTTCCTTTGGTTCAGCTGTTGTGTCTGCCTCCTGGTGCTGTTGATGGTTGTCTGGTCCGTAGCGTTGCTGCTGGAATAGGTTTTGGGATCCGTTGGCTAACTGTAGGACGTCTACAATGTCCTCTCTGGATATGTGGAGTGTTCGACCATCCATTGAGCGTGCAAAACCTTTTGAATCCCTGAAAATAGCAAACTCATCCGGGGTTAAATTTCCGAAATCAAGTACATGTGAATTTGTTACCTGGAATGGTTTTTATGTATGTATTGGTCGATGGCACAGGAATGGGATCGGTCGATGGTTATTCAGGCCTATCGGTCGATTGTGTTGGTGCCATGTCGATCGATGAGACTTCCTCGGGTTGGGTGATGTATGTTGGCGTTGCGGTCTCGACCGCGAAGCTCTCGTGCTGGTAATCACTTGCCCAGCTCCCGATTGAGTAGTCTCCGTCTTGCTTTGTTGTTGACCGTGTTGTCGAATGATGCGAGGCAAGTAGTATCGATCGATGGGGAGAAGGTCCTGTCAATCGATGTTTTGATTCTGAGGTTGTGGTGGAGAAGTCGATCTTCATCTTCTGGAAGGTTGTGATACTCTATAGCTCTCCCCTCCTCGTAATCATCAGTATACTCCTCAATATGAGTAGTATCTACAGCATGTGGTGGGATGTAGTAGTCGTTCTCCCACTCGTTTACTTTGAAGTCACTGTCTGGAAATTCCTCCTCGATCAGGTTGAAGCGCGAATCGATCGATGACCATGTCTTTCTGTCGATCGAAGTCTGTTCACGAGAATTGATCGATGAGACAGTGCCACTATCCATCGATTCGGTGTACTCCATCTCGTATGCGTCTTGTGAATCGTATTCATCCCCACAATAGTAAACAGCTACGAGGTCTGAGCCGTCTTGGATCTTCTCAGGAACCTTGATGACTCATACTGGATCATAGTAGACCGTAGGATTGATCAGGGTTAGGCACAGTTTATTTGTCTGAAGTTTGCAGATAGCTCCAACTGTGGCTAGGAAGGCTCTTCCAAGTAGCAAAGAAGTAGGTAGGGTTACCATGACGTCCAAGACATGGAAGTCTACTGGTATTAGGGCTTCTCCGATGTTAACCTCAAGGTTTCTTACAATTCCTCCAGAGTTCTGCTGAGAACAATCCACAAAGATGAACGATTCTTCAGTAGGCTCTATCTTCAGACCTAGATGGTCTGCTATCACCTTGGGTAGGATGTTGACTTCAGATCCTGTGTCACATAGGGCACGTGGAAAGTTGATCCCATGGACTGAGCAAGGAACAACGAACTTCCCTGGATCACCCTTCTTCTTATGTTTGATCCTCTTCTTCATATTGTCTCTGACTTGGTTGAACATCCTCCCGATGTCTTCTTTTGTCTCCTTGGTTTCTCTGAAAAACATCCACAATCTGTGTGAAAAGTAGGCTTCTTCAAAGGGTTTCTCTGTAGGTATTCTTAGAACTCTCTTTCTGAAGCTTTCCGGCTCCTTCTCATTAACTCCTCATTTAAGGTGTTTAGAAACATTCTCTTTCCTTTTTCTGAGACCTCTGCCATCTTTTTCCTTTTCTATCTCTATTGGATCAATGATATCTGTGGGCTTCTTCATGATGGCGGTCGGTGGGTTTCTGGGAGGCTTAGATTGCTCCCGGAGTGCATTAAGTCGTGCAACATCTATCTTGGAAAGTTGCACTCGGCGTGTGATAACTGAATATCGATCGACGGGTTCTGGAGTATGTCGATCGATTTCCTTATCCTTCTGTCGATCGATTGGACATCCATTCCGTCGATCGATGTTGTAAGGGCTGGGTGGATGTTGGTGCTTTGCTGCGAACTCCTCGTGAGTAAGTATCTTTACGGCGGCGCACTCGTGAGTGGATTCTTCAAGATCCATCGGTCGATGCTCGTCTGAGTCCATCGTTCGATTTGAGTTGGCGTACATCGATCGATGGTCGTGTTCGGACATCGGCCGATACCAGTGGTTGCCGCCTATACTCATGGAACTTTCGATCTGGAAGTCTCCCTCTTGCAGCTTCTCATGCTTATCCTTCCGTCGATCGATTGGACATCCATTCCGTCGATCGATGTTGTAAGGGCTGGGTGGATGTTGGTGCTTTACTGCGAACTCCTCGTGAGTAAGTATCTTTACGGCGTTGCACTCGTGAGTGGATTCTTCAAGATCCATCGGTCGATGCTCGTCTGAGTCCATCGTTCGATTTGAGTTGGCGTACATCGATCGATGGTCGTGTTCGGACATCGGCCGATACCAGTGGTTGCCGCCTATACTCATGGAACTTTCGATCTGGAAGTCTCCCTCTTGCAGCTTCTCATGCTTCACCACTCTCGAAAAACCGTCTTCTATGATAGCATTGACGTTGTGGCCTGTTGCTTCTTCTCCAGTCCCTTTCCCTAAGGCTTCCTGCTTCTTAACAGCTTCTCCTGTCTGAATCACTTGAGTCTCTAGTTTCTTCACATGAGTACTCAAAGCATCAAGCTTTGTGTTCAAAGTGGTGTAGACAGCGTCGATATTTCCATTGAAGTTCACCTCTAACTGCTGCTAGCTTTCAAGAACTTTGCTGAGCATGTCTTCTAGCTTTCCTTCTGGGGTTGGTGTGGGTGGCTTCATGTAAGATGAGTTTCCATAACCCATGTTGTTGTTGGGGTTGCTGCGAGTATCGGTCGACGAAGACGGTGTCTCAGTCGGTAGTGGTGCGTCGATATCGGTCGACAGACAGTCATTGATGTCGATCGAGGCGGAACGGATCTCCTTGCGGATTGAACGTTTCAAGCTAGCAGGGTCTTCTGAGAATAAAAGTTGAGATGCCTTGTTGGTTTTGGTACTGCTGGGCATGTACCTGAAAAGACAAGAAAAAAAAAATTGTGTCAGAAAACAGATTAAAGTAAAAATAACCTAGACCTAATCAGATTAAATCCTATTGTATCAAAGCTCCCCGGCAACAGCGCCAAATTTGATATCACTCAAATTACCCTAAGGAGTGACTTTACTCTCTCAAATAAGAGGTTCAGTTGTAGTACTTAGGGATCGAATCCACAGAGAGGTAGTGTACAAATAAGATGCAATCTTAGTTACTATGCTAGGTTGAAAATGGTTTAAAGTAAATTGCAGGTTTTTGAGTAATGGTAAGATTACTCAGTTGAAAGGTTTTGGTTTAAGACAATAAAGAAAAGTAGTTAGATTCAGGGTAGGTATTCAGGAATTCAGGATTATAAATATTATAAATGCTAACAAGTTGCTTGCATGATATGTCAGAGCTCAACACTATTAAATGAATCCATCAGCTCTCGCAATATTTAGACTATCTATCACTTAGATGCTAAATGGTGTTTGCGGTCAGCTATATCGCCTACAGTATCGATCGATTATTCGATAGGAATATCGACCGATACACCTCTAGCTACGTTGATCGATTACTCTATAGGAGTATCGATCGATACGGCTCTAAGCAGACATTATGCGCGAGTTGATACAATGCTCACCATGATCTTAGATCAGCTTCCGCTTGTCTCAAGAGGGTCATAGCATGTTTAGGATGTTGTCAGGAATTGTATTGAATGAATTATACAATCCAAGTTCATGTTCTAGTTAGCTAATCAAGAAAAAGCATTAGTGAACAATCCTAACAATAAATATCAAAACTATAGCAGATATAGGCTGGGGATAATCCCTCATATCCTATTTAAACCCTAAATCTAACAAACGAATCTACTCAGACATGGCTCAGTGATTCATAGTAACAAGGTAATAATAGGAGTTCATAGATCTATTAGAGGATGAACACTTAAGTTCCAATAACAAATCTCTTTGGATCTTTTCTCTAGATCTTGAATCCTATAACCTTTGTTAAGAAGAACAAGTAAAGAACTGAATAGAACTTTATTGAGAACTTGCAAAGTAATGAAAATAGTAAAAGAAATGAGTAGGAAAGATGGAGGTAGAAAGGTGGTTAGAAACTTGTAAAAACTCTTAAATCGTTGTATGGTGCCAAAACACTTAGGCACATATAAATATGAGTTCATTAGGTTAAAAACTCGCCAAGGGCAATCTTGTAAAAATATGATTTCTTGGGCTTCAAGTTTGGCCAGGTCGAACTTGTCTTCTGCCGCTTCGATATCGATCGATAGTACTAGGTGTACATCGATCGATTATGATCTTGATGTATCGTGCTTTTGCAAATGTGTGTCCATCGATAGCACAGAGTGTGCATCGATCGATGTGTAACTCTGGATGTTGACTTCTGGTCTGATCTCGGGTGAACTCTTCTTTAAGCTCCAAAAAGGCACCTAAAACATCACTTTTCTCCAAAATTCTCTTGAGCCTGAAAACATACCTAATAGACTCCAAAACATAGATAATAGTAGTAAAAACACTTATATACCATGGGTAAAAACGGGTAAAACCCATGGTATATCAGGCGCAGATTGAGGATGCGGAGGAAATCGAAAACAAGCCAGAAGAAAACATGGATCAGTCGGAATACGGCTGTAACAACCAATGGCTGGAACCAATTCGAGCCTATATCGCCGATGGAATGCTACCCGCTGAAAAGTGGGTGGCTCGCAAGGTAAGGACCCAACTCGCGCGATATGTCCCGATAGAGGGGGAGATCTATAAATGGAAATTCTCTGGCCCACTCATGACCTGCGTCGAAGGAGAAAAAGTGAGGAGAGTTATGTAAGAGGTCCACTCAGGCTCGTTTGGAAATCACTCCGGTGGAAGGTCACTCGCAATCAAAATAAAACGCCACGGTTATTACTGGCCAACTATGGTCAAAAATTGCGAGAAATTCGCACGAAAATGCGAAAAATGCCAAAGGTACGCGCCAACGATTCATCAACCTGCAGAAGTCCTCTCATCCATCTCGTCTCCATATCCCTTTATGCGATGGTCTATGGATATCTTCGGACCTTTACACAACTCAAAGCAGAAGCATTTCCCGTTGGTCCTCACGGATTTCTTCTCAAAGTGGGTAGAGGCAGAATCCTACGCAAGTATCAAAGATGTCCAAGTCGAGAACTTCGTATGGAAGAATATTATCACCAGACATGTGATCCCTTACGAAATTGTAACGGACAACGGATCTCAGTTCATCTCTACTCGGTACAAAGCGTTCTGCGAGAAGTGGAAAATACGACTGACCAAGTCAACTCCCAGATATCCGCAATGTAACGGCGAGGCCGAGACTATTAATAAGACCGTCCTCGAAGGACTAAAAAGCGCTTGGAAGCCAAAAAGGGACAATGGGCAGACGAACTCGAAGGAGTTCTTTGGTCTCATCGTACGACACCAAGAAGGTCTACGGGAGAAACCCCCTTCGCCCTCATTTACGGGATAGAGTGAATGATTCCTGCGGAAGTAGAATTTCCCGGGGTACGGAGAAGATTCCTCCCCGAACGAGAAGATCTCAACAATGTGATGCTGTTGAACGATCTCAATCTTATCAACGAGCGCCGAGATCAGGCGCTCATCCGAATTCAAAATTACCAGCACACAACCGCCAAATATTACAACTCAAACGTGCGCCATCGCAGGTTCAAAGAAGGCGATCTGGTTCTACGCAAAGTCTTCCAAAACACTGCCGAACGAAACGTAGGAAAACTAGGAGCGAACTGGGAAGGACCATACAAGGTCATAAAGGTGTTCTGACCATGTTCATACCAAATCGCAAACATGCAACGCACCTTAAGAAATACTACCACTAATCGCAACATGGAAAGTACAAGAACTACGAGATGGCTTGATCCCCGAAAAAGGGTACGTAGGCAGCTCGCAAACCAGCGAGTTCAGCTATCCCCCCACTCAAAAAAGGGGGGTGGGTGCGTATACTCGTATACTCCCAAAACTGTCGAAGATTCAACTTTTTTTGAAACTTTTTACAGAAAACGCGGTCTTATAATTATCACCAATCTCTTATCTCAAATCACTACTAACGGCTACAACGACAAATCCAGCATTTGCCTACAACGCCTTAGCAAAAGCAGATAGCTACCACACCAAAAAGCGGCAAAATTATCGGAACGCTCTCAAAGAAGCATTCCTCGATCGAAAAGATCAATTCGTCCAAAGCCCGTAAACAAAATGCGGCATAATGAAAAGACAACTTTCGGCACTGTGATGTCTTGCATTCATAAGTCCCTATTAGGTGTTGGAGCACACTTTGGAGATATTGAAGATGTTTGGGAGTTTTGTGATGAAAAAGAGGGGTTTAACGATGAACATGGACGGAGGCCTTAGAAATATCTTCTGATGCTAAGATTTGGCGGCGACATAGAATTTTGAGTTAGCTTTCCAATGGAAGTGGTTTCAAGTCATTTGGAGACATGTTGGAGGAGTTATGATCAAAACACTAAGGGCATATCAGTTCCACCCGGGTGAGCATACCCGAGGTCGACCATCCAACCATGCCTGGACGAGCTCAGGATGTGGCCAAGACGACCCGGGGACAAGCACCCACACGTTCTGATTGTGCTGGAAGCCTAGAACGTACCCGACCTTACACACCCGTCCGTTCCCACCCGCGCATGGAGGCACCCGGCCACTACCACCCGGGGACAAGGACCCCCGCACGTCCTGATGCTGCTGAGCGCCAAGAATGCACGCGGCCAATACCTACCACCCGGGGACAAGGACCCGCACATCCTGATGATGCTGAAGCCAAGACACACGCGGACTGAAGCACCCGGACGATGAAGCCGCGTATGAGGACAACCCGGACGTCCCACCCGGCCACTACTACCCGCGCATGGAGACACCCGGACAGCACCTACCCGACTACTTCTACCCGCACGGCCGCAAGCTCAGGACGCTGGAACACACCCGGCTGGAACACACCCGGCCATGGACCACACCGCCTAACCCGGGTGGCTCACTTTCTTCCTTTTCTTGGTTTCTGATTGGTCGAAAATCTTGTGGCACCAAGGACCTTTTGGACTTTTTTCTTATGTTTTTAAGGGCTTTCAAGCCACCTATAAATACTCTTGTAATCTCATTAAGAGATCTAACTTCTTTTCTCTCAAAAACATAATAAGATCTTGAAGAAAGTTTGGATCTTTGATCCTTTTTTATCTCATTTCTTTTGTGTTTAATAGATTATCTTCTTCTCTAATCATGTTTAGCCTTGAATCATCATTGATTTTGAGGTTTTCCATGGCTATTAGTGAGTAGATCTATCTAGGGTTCATGGGCTTGGGAGACTAAGGGTGATTAAGTGTAGATCCAAGGTGCTTAGTGTTAGATCTATCATTTCCTTGCATTGATTTGGTGTTCTTTATGCTATATTTGAGTTGGCCTCTCAAACATAGACCTATAGGCATTCCATGCCCGGAAGGTGTTCTATGAAATGCCTGAACCAACTCATCTATGCTTTTAGGTTGCTTTGCCTAAGGGATTAGTTGTCAAAGAAGCTAGGATTGCTATTAGACTCATTCTCCATGTTTGCTTTGATCATTACAGCCAAAGGGATTTGGTGTACTTGGGTGATCATTGCAGAAGAGCATTCATCTAGGGATAGAGCTTGCTTAGTTTTGTTGTCTAGGCATAAGGAATTAGATTGATTGAAGAGTTGGCATCTTGGATTGAACCTTGATCACCCAAAGTCAATTCCCTTGTCCCAAGAATCCCCTTGCCTCATTGAGAAAGAAAGTTCAATCTTTTATTGCATTTTTAATATTGTCTTAGTTTCATAATCATCTTCTCATCATGGTTGCACTTAGATTAAGCATAGACTTGCATTGCCTCTGTTTCATGGTCACTTAGAACTGGTTCGACAATCTTATATACACGACATGGAATTTTGAGTTAGCTTTGCAATGGAAGTGGTTTCAAGTCATTTGGAGCCATGTTGGAGGAGTTATGATCAAAACACTGAGGGCATATCAGTTCCACCCGGGTGAGCATACCCGAGGTCGACCATCCAACCATGCCTGGACGAGCTCAGGACGCGGCCAGGACGACCCGGGGACAAGCACCCGCACGTTCTGATTGTGCTGGAAGCCTAGAACGTACCCGACCTTGCACACCCGTCCGTTCCCACCCGCGCATGGAGGCACCCGACCACTACCACCCGGGGACAAGGACCCGCACGTCCTGATGCTGCTGAGCGCCAAGAATGCACGCGGCCAATACCACCCGGGGACAAGGACCCGCACGTCCTGATGATGCTGACGCCAAGACACACGCGGACTGAAGCACCCGGACGATGAAGCCGCGTATGAGGACGACCCGGACGTCCCACCCGGCCACTACTACCCGCGCATGGAGACACCCGGACAGCACCTACCCGACTGCTTCTACCCGCACGGCCGCAAGCTCAGGACGCTGGAACACACCCGGCTGGAACAAACCCGGCCATGGACCACACAGCCTAACCCGGGTGGCTCACTTTCTTCCTTTTCTTGGTTTCTGATTGGTCGAAAATCTTGTGGCACCAAGGACCTTTTGGACTTTTCTCTTATGTTTTTAAGGGCTTTCAAGCCACCTATAAATACTCTTGTAATCTCATTAAGAGATCTAACTTCTTTTCTCTCAAAAACATAATAAGATCTTGAAGAAAGTTTGGATCTTTGATCCTTTTTTATCTCATTTCTTTTGTGTTTAATAGATTATCTTCTTCTCTAATCATGTTTAGCCTTGAATCATCATTGATTTTGAAGTTTTCCATGGCTATTAGTGAGTAGATCTATCTAGGGTTCATGGGCTTGGGAGACTAAGGGTGATTAAGTGTAGATCCAAGGTGCTTAGTATTAGATCTATCATTTCCTTGCATTGATTTGGTGTTCTTCATGCTATATTTGAGTTGGCCTCTCAAACATAGAGCTATAGGCATTCCATGCCCGGAAGGTTTTCTATGAAATGCCTGAACCAACTCATCTATGCTTTTAGCTTGCTTTGCCTAAGGGATTAGTTTTCAGAGAAGCTAGGATTGCTATTAGGCTCATTCTCCATGTTTGCTTTGATCATTACAGCCAAAGGGATTTGGTGTACTTGGGTGATCATTGCGAAAGAGAATTCATCTAGGGATAGAGCTTGCTTAGTTTTGTTGTCTAGGCATAAGGAATTAGATTGATTGAAGAGTTGGCATCTTGGATTGAACCTTAATGACCCAAAGTCAATTTCCTTGTCCCAAGAATCCCCTTGCCTCATTGAGAAAGAAAGTTCAATCTTTTATTGCATTTTTAATATTGTCTTAGTTTCATAGTCATCTTCTCATCATGGTTGCACTTAGATTAAGCATAGACTTGCATTCCCTCTGTTTCATGGTCACTTAGAACTGGTTCGACAATCTTATATACTACATCATTTGATTAGGACCTTAGAAAAGTCCTTTCATCACACTGCGAGACGTCGCTACGTGTTCGAATAAACATTTTTTGACGTTTTCAAAACTTAACACGTCATATACGCCTTTAAAAAAACGGTAACATGCCTCTAAAATTGTACTATTTCGTTGTTGCTGATCACAACAAACGAACTCCTACGTCATAAACAGACATTAGCCGCTCTCGAAAGGATAGGCTCTCTTACATCCGACAAGGATAACATTGCGCGCTATACAAGAAATCCAAAATTTTGGTTTGCACCTCCAAACAACCTTGGAAGTAGCTCGATTCGTGCCAAGACAAGTCGTATAAGCCGATAACAATTCGCGGACTTTAAATCGGTACGAATTAGGTTAAAATCGCAAACAGGCAAAATGAAAGCCGACTTGTCATCGCAAAGCCTTAGTCCGAGAGTAAACCTAGGTCTTGCCCTAAACCCAGCCATGCTGGATCTTGACATCTCATAGGCATAGTATCAACACCCCGATACGAGATCCCAAATTTTGTCTCTTCACTTAAGTCAATACGTTCCACGAGCCTTTGCATAGAACACTGAATTGCAACAACTCTCGCATTGTACGAACGTTAGGCACAGTGATCATCTAGGGGGGAGGCATGAGAAGACAACTCACACCCTCTCCCTCTAACTTCGATAAACTGAAGTTCTCTTGGTTTATAAAATAACCGAAAATTTTATAGATTAAAGAAAAAGAAGCCCTAAAAACGGCAGTGATCCAAAGCCACCAACGGCGAGTCCCGAAACATGCATCATGGCCTCACAACGGCCGAAACAGAAACATAAAAAAAAAAATCCCCGAAAGGATTGTTACCCTATGTACTCCTCGGAGCACAACCTTCATCCTCGACCTCATCAGAACTAGGGACGGAAACACCATCTCCTTCCTAAACCACGCCGCCGCCACCTACCTTGTCCGCAACGCCTTCGCCCCTCTCTGCCATGCGGCCTTGTCCCACTGGATCACCCAAACACGGAGTAAGGGTGCACTCAGACTTCAGGCCGGCTAGGATCGAATCAAAGTCCCCTTCGGAAGCCATCAACTCTTCCTTGCAAGATGACAGCCTGGCTTCTTCAGAGTCCAGGGTCGGGGCCTCATCACCTTTGAGCAGCTGGATTTTGCTTAGACCCCCCCTCGTTACCCGCCAAGGACAAGTCATTCTTACGGACGGCCATTCTCGATAGGCGGGCGTGAAATTCGGCCCGAGGGTCAGTGGTCTCCACCGACTCACAAGCCCTTGATTTCCTCTTGACTCTGAATCTGTCGTCTGAGACGATGAAGTTCGGAATCTTTGGTTCTCTTCTCCTTCTTCACCTTGAGAAACAAACTCGCAGTCTTCCTGAGGTCCCGCTCAAGATCGCCGATTCGGACTTCGAGCTGAGACGTCCCGGCAGTGTGAGTTCCCTCAATGGTCTTTACCGTAGCCTCGGTACGCCTCAACGTTTCCTGTGATACGGCTAGCTCCTTTGTCAAATGTTCTACCTCTGATCCACAGTCGCTGATCATCCCATCGATCAACAATACAAACTGTCCACAAGAAAAAGGTAAGGATAACTGCAAAGGAAAGTCCCTTGTAATCAATTAGGAATTATATTCGCAAACGGACCTTGGCACGACTCTGCGACAGTAGTCTTGACGGCTCGCCTTCCTCGCCCTTGGTACATCTCCTCCTCTTGACCGCCTCGGTCGTGGTACTGGTCCTTTTGCTACCTTTGGGTAACGGTGCAACAATGGACGCGGGAAGCCCCAAGACGGTCTCCATCTTGTCCGGAGGCGGACGCATAGACTCCGCCGCTTCCTCTTTTTTGACGATGACAATCAGCATAGTGGAGGAACCTGAGGGATGAGCCAGGACGTCCGGTGCCCGCTCAGATATGGCGTCTCGTCCTACAGAAGGGGCAGCACCACATGGGGACTTGGGACCAGCAGCCGAAGCCGAGAATGCGGACGAAGAAGGGACGGCCGATGCTCCAGCATGAGTTCGGCTCGACTACTTCTCGGCACTGCGTCAAGATAACTTGTCTTTGAAGGAAGGGAATCCAGAGACAAAGAACGGGGTGGCACCGGGAACGGCCAAGGTCGGAAAGTTGGTACCGGGAACGGCCAAGGTCGGCAAGTTGGGACTGGCCTTACCCATCTCAACATCAGAGTTCTTCTTTTCATTTTGAGAGGAAGACATTTTTGCTTGAGAGAACAAGGGGAGAAAAGTTTGAAGAAGTTAGATGTGTGGAGAATGAGGAATGATGGGTTGCTACTTATAGGAGTATGAGGGTGACGTGGATTTCCGCAATAAAATAATTTCGAAAAACAATCTGCGAGAGCGCATATTCTTAACCAAAAATTCCGATTAAAAACACTTCATTCGCCCGCAAAACCATCTCCGAAGCTTGCAGGCTGGGGGGCTAACTATTGGGGTCAAAAACGGTTATCTTGAAATCAACGGTTAAGATCATCGCTCCTTACGAATTCTGTCCGAAGAACTCACTCGAAAGAAGACGATCAGAAACCTCAAGAGCCGGCCAGGCCACCTCGCCCAAGGGCAAGGACACCCGAGCCAAGGCCACCTCGCCCTAGGGCGAGGACGACCCGTCCGAGGTCACCTCGCCCAAGGGCGAGGACGACCGACCGAGGTCACCTTGCCTAAGGGTGAGGATGACTCGTGTCCCGGCCACCTCGCCCAAGGGCGAAGATGAACCGTCCAAGGTCACCTCGCCCAAGGGCGAGGATGACCCGACCGAGGTCATCTCCTCCAATGGCGAGGACAAATTGTGTCCCGGCCACCTCGCCCAAGGGCAAGGACGACCCGTCTGAGGTCACCTCGCCCAGGGGCGAGGATGACCCGTTTGAGGTCACCTCGCCCAAGGGCGAGGATGCCCGTCCGAGGTCACCTCGCCCAAGGGCAAGGACGCCCGTGTCTCGGTCAACTCGCCCAAGGGCGAGAACAGTCCCGTCCCGGTCAGTTCGACTTGAATCAACTTCCCTGACCTCTGTATGGTCGTCCAAGCCACGGACCTAGTACCTCTCGTTTTATCTTGATTGGAGTTATTATCGAAGTTTAATGACTAAAACCGTGAAGTATTGTTTTCTCGATTAAAATCTATCGTATTAAACATGGACGGTTGGCATGAACATCAGTTCCCTCAGCTATACGATTCTTTTATGGAAATGAAGATCTTTCTGAGAAATCGTGTAAACGTCCAAAGGCCTAAAAATGGCCCGCAAGGGTCCAAACATGACTGGAGATCGATCTACAATTTCAAGAAGGAATTCTGGTCCAAAGAGATAAACGTTAAGTTTCCGAAGATAAATGTAAAAGTCGGGAATAATTATGAAGATCGATGAAAAACGGAATATTCCCAAAAGAGATAAACTTGGGCCCAAAGGCGAAAGGCCGCCGACCTAAACACCTATATAAGGAGAGCTGGGGCTGAAGAAAAGGGGATCCGAGATTTTAGACTTAGAGAACTCCTGTTAGCTTAGAGAACTTAGAACTTAGGTGGCTAGACTAGCGAGGCCAGGCTTAGGACATTTCGCCGCCTTTTGTTCTGTTGTTTTATCTTGTTAACATATCTCTTTCCTTCTCGGAGAAACCTTGTATTCATATAAATCGATTAATAAAACGCCTATGAGCGACTTTTTCTCTTTGTTTTGCTACCTGTCAATATTTTTGATTTCAAGTGATTACGCAGAGAATCCGGACCTTCAAGGAAAGTAAGGTTCACTTGACCTTCCTCCTTCTTTATTAATGTTGGGGTCAAAATCGGTCACGACGGAATCGATACCCGAAAACCCTCGGAAAAAACCAAATCTCGGTAAAAACTTCAAAAAACCGAGAAAACGAATAACCGAAAAGGATCACCCGACGAACACGGATCTACTCGCCGGCGAGCATGACCGAAGCACGGGTCAGCTCGCCCGGCGAGCACGGGACAGCTCGCCTGGCAAGCACGAGTCAGCTCGCCAGCCAGCTCGACCATAGAAGGGTGAGCTCGCCCGGCATGATCGATCTCGCCCGGCATGGTCGAGCTCCCCCGGCATGGTCGAGCTCGCCCGGCATGGTCGAGCTCGCCCGGGGAGCACGGGCCACCTCGCCGGCGAGCTCCCACGGCGAGCGCGGGTCGACTCGCCGGTGAGCGCGGGTCGACTCGCCGGCGAGCTCGATCGAGACAAGGGAGAGCTCGCCCGGCGAGCGCGGGCCAGCTCGTCAGGGAGCTCGACCGAGACAAGGGCGAGCTCGCCCGGCGAGCACGGGCCAGCTCGCCGGCGAGCTCGACCGAGACAAGGGTGAGCTCGCCCGGCGAGCGTGGGCGAGCTCGCCGGCGAGCTCCACCATGGCAAGGGCGAGCTCCACCATGGCAAGGGCGAGCTCGCCCGGCGAGCACGGGCCAACTCGCCGGCGAGCTCGGCCATAGTGAGGGGCAGCTCGCCGCGGAGCTGGACCGAGGCGCGGGTCAGCTCGCCAGGCGAGTACGACTGTGCTGCGGGTCTACTTGCCGGCGAGCATGAACGTGGGATGAGTCAGCTCGTCCGGCGAGCAAGACAACATCATGGGTCAGCTCGCCGGCGAGCTCGACCATGACATGGGTCAGCTCGCCCGGCAAGTACAACCTCGTCATGGGTCAGCTCGCCAGGCGAGCTCGGCCAAGGCACAGGGGAACTCTCCCAGCGAGCACGACCAACCTATCGGTGATTGTTCCTGACCTAGTTTTATCCCGTGACTATGTATCATCGTCCAAAGTTTCCATAACTCGATCCTCAGGTCCACAGATATAACACCGATTTTCCGTCTAGAAATATCTTCAAAAGCTTTCGGGAAATTGGGGAGGTTAGGTCTCTCAAACGGTTTCACACTCTTCGTGATAGGACGGGTTTTGATTAATTCAACATCAACCACCTCGGCTATGCAAAGAGACGAGGTTCCGTTAGAAGGATCGTACTGATACCAACGGACACTTCGCGAGTAAAAACGCTTAAATCTCAATACGGCCCAAGGAGGGTCCGAATTGCGGACGACGGCCCACTTACGATCCTAAGAGACTTGAGCCCAAAGATTAGGATGACGGTTTATCTCTTCGCGTAAAGAGATAAATGTCAAGTTTCCGCGAAGATAAATGTTAAATTTCCACGAAGATAAATGTTAAGTTTCCGAAAAATAATTATGAAGGAGATATGGAAAAGCCCGACTTGCGACGAATCCGGCCCGAAAAAAGAGATAGACCGACCTAGAGGAAGTATATAAGAAGAGCTTGAGGCGAGGAGCAAAGGGAGAGCTTTCTCATAAAAAACTTAGCGCTTAGAGCAAATTAGGCATTTTTCCTTTTTTACTATCGAGCTGCGACTCAAATAGGTTAGAACTTAGGTTGCTAGACTAGCGAACTTGCCGACAGCTCTCGTAGCCAAGGCTCTTACCTGTTGTTCACGCTCAAACGCGGATTCGGAAATAAGATCCTTTTGCTCTCTCTTTTTTTCTTACGATTTTATACCTTGATATTTTCGTGTGTGGCCCAGCAGATAGCCGTGACCTTTAGGGGAAACTTGGTTTATGTGGGAACCGAAATTCACACCGTCAATTTCTGATAAAGACTTGTGGAGGAAAACCAAGTTAACCCGATCTTCCTTGAAGGTCCCGGATATCTGCTGGGCCGCACACGACACAATCAAATAAAGTTGCGGAAAATAAAAATCGTAAAAGTTGAGCGAAAAAGATCTTATTTCTGAATTCTCGTTTGAGCGTGTACAACAAGAAAAGAAACCGGCCGTAAGGGCTGTCGAGGAGTCCGCTAGTCTGGTTGCCTAAGTCTATCCTAGTTGAGTCGCAGCTCGCTAGTGAAAACGGAAAAGAATGCTAAATCGCTCTAAGTGCTAAGTGCTTGAAAGTTTGTGATCTGGTTTGCTTCTTGCTCAAAGCTCTCCTTATATACTCCTCCTATGACGGTCTATCTTCTCGCGGGCTGAGTTGGGCTTTTTCCATTTTCGTCCATCTTTGTGTTTATCGGGAAACTTGACATTTATCTTCGGAAATCTTGACATTTATCTTCTGGAAACTTGATATTTATCTTCTGGAAACTTTGACATTTATCTCTTATGTGAGGATAAGGATAAACCGTCATAGTTATCCTTCCTTTTCGGAAAATCGTACGTGGGCCGTTTTGGCCACGTTGGGCCGTTTAGGCGTTTTTACGGTTTCTCGAAAGGACCGTCTTGAAGGTCTCGGTGTTTCCGAAGGAACCTCAATTCCTTGTTTAGTCGAGGAAGTGGTGTTCTAGAGTAACCGTGATCATGCCAAACTTGCGTAGATTGATCCGAACAAGCTAAGATGGGATCGAACCGGACACGATAGGAACAAGACCGGGACGAGGGCCGTGGACCGACGCCAGGCCGACCCCGTTGAATGGTGCCGCCGGCGCCAGGCCGGGTGCCGCCGGCGCCAGGCCAGCCCGCGTCCCGGTGCCGCCGGCGCCAGGCCGCCGCGTCCCGTGCCGCCGGCGCCAGGGGGTGCCGCCGGCGCCAGGCCAGCCCGCGTGGTGCCGCCGGCGCCAGGCCAGCCCGCGTCCCGCGTGCCGCCGGCGCCAGGCCGGGGTGCCGCCGGCGCCAGGCCAGCCCGCGTCCCGCGTGCCGCCGGCGCCAGGCCAGCCCGCGTCCCGCGTGCCGCCGGCGCCAGGCCGGGGTGCCGCCGGCGCCAGCCCGCGTCCCGCGTGCTGCTGGTGCCAGGCCGTCTTGCCGTCTGTTGGTTCGTTCGATCTTTCCTTCGTCAGTCGTTTGCGGGAAATCTCTCGAGTTTTGGGAGGGTCTCTAGTCGTAGATCTCGAGATAATTGTTCCAACGAGATTCTGCGAGTATCGGGATTTTGAGATGGACTTAGATCTTCAGACTTTCCGTCTTCGAGGATGAGAGCAATGTGGCTCCGAGTTTTTAGATATGTTTAAAGATGAATCTTTAAAACAATCGGGAAGGTTTTACGGAAGACTCATTGTAGATCTCGGATAATCCAGACATGGATTTCAAGGGACCAGGATGCTGTCATTGCCCGAGATCGCGAGACGATCGCATTGATGGGCGCCAGGACCCTCGCCGTTGGCGCCAGATGGGAGTGGACGAGCCTTTCGTGAGTTTTATCGAGCGACGACCCGTTTCTTGGATTTGATCGTCGCTTGGCTTTTCTTTCGAGGACTTTCGGGTGACGATTTCGTCATTGACCGATTTTGACCCCAACAGTTAGCCCCCCAGCTAGCTAGGAACCGTAGAGCCTGTCGGGTCCTAGCTTGCGGTATAGCCGTGTGGAAAAGTGTTGAGATGTAATCGTCTGCCGAAAATCGGGGTAAATAGTGATTTTACCTCCTTTATATGGAGTAAGAAATCTCTTTCTTACTTCATCACAAGGTTTTTACTCTCTCTCTCTCAAGAATCCTTTCTCTCTCTTTAAGAACAATGTCTTCAAGATCCTCAAAGAGAAACTCTTCTTCCCATTCATCCTCGGATGACTCTCCTGCTCATGTATCGGTAAAGCAGGAGGAGTCGGTCGAGGAGGAAAAGAGGAATGCGTATTACCGAGCCCTTGTAGGTTCGCCCCCTATACTGCCAGAGATCCCTGTTCCGAAGAGGCCTCTGAGGCAGCCTGGTGCTCCTTTTGCGCCGAGCTCGGTTTCTCGTAAATATCTCAAGGTTCTTCGAGATTTTTACCAGGTTCCTGAAGGAGTCAAATTTCGGATTCCCGTTGGTAACGAGAGTGCAAGGAATCCTCCGCAAGATTTCTTACATGTTACGAAGCTTTCTTTACGTACTGCCGTATGTGGTTCCCAATTCCTGGTGCCATTGTTCGTGCGCTTCACCGCTTCGAACTTTCGATCAGCCAACTCAGCGTTCCTGCCTTGGAGAGTTGGCTTGGCGTACTAATTGCTAGCTACGAACTCGGGATTGATCTTGGTCCCGATGATTTCGAAGGTCTTTGGGGTACTCGGCCGACGGGGAGTGACTGGTTACCATTCCATGCTGCCTAAGAAGGATATGGCCGTGATTCAGGGGACTACTTCGAATCCCAAATCGTGGCAGGAGCGTTTTCTTCTTTGTTCAAATAGATGGCGAGTCTGTCGAGGAGAGCTGCCTCCATCTATTTCCGCGGGCATGGAATTTTAACCGAGGTAATATGACGAAAATTCTGTTATCTATCTCACTTTTTCGGAAGTGCGTGTCTTTGACAAAATTTTCGTTTTGTAGGGAACAACCCTACCGCGCATTTGCCTGGTAATGTTTTCGTCAAGAGAGATCTTCTTCGTCAAAGGCCGTTTTTCTGGAAATCCTTCACCCTCGAACGAATCCGAGATGCGGTTAACCTTTATCGGTCCCGGGGTTCTGTTCCGTCGTACGACGCCGATCCCTGTTACCGTGGTTCCTTCTCGGAGGCGCAGACAGAGGTCTCGTAAGGGGAAGGAAATCGACGATGGGGAAGGCTCGGAAAACCCTTCACCGTTGGGAGAAAAACCTAGTTTTGTTCCAACGGAAAAAGATGGAGCCAGCGGTTTTCCACCTATCAACTTCTTTGATGGCCTTCCTCCGGAGTTTACTACTGATGAGTCGCTGGAGGATGAGGAGAAACAACGGGTTTTTGCCGAGGGCTCCCAACGTGTCAACGAGGTTTGGCCCTTCGAACTTCTTTAACCTTGCGTTTGAATCCGTATATGAGCATGCTTGCTGATCTTGAGTTTCATGCAGGGACTAAGAGTGTTTAGCGAGGCGCTTGACTCGAGTTTCCGCAAATCCAGGATTGCTAACTTCAAGACCACAGAAGCGGAGCGAGAGCTTTTCCGGTTCCGTCAAGAGGTGAAGGCACAGAACGCGAAGCAAGCTGAGCTTCACTGCTCGGGCTCTCGTACGGGCGGAAAGGAGAGGAAGAAGGATGGTCGCAGCGGAGGTGGCAAGACGGGCGGAATCGTTTGCCGCTGAGTTTCAATGCTTTAAAGAAGCTCAGGAGTTTGTTGGTGATTTCCGCGAGTGCCGAGGTTCGGTCGTAAATCTTTACAAGTCTCAGAACCCAGATTTCTCTTTTGATTCCGAGATCGCTGAAATGAAGGATTTCATGGCCGAGTGTGCTCATGCTGAGTCCTTGGTTCCTCCGGTAGAAGAAAGAGTCCGGAGACTATGGGAACCAATCGAGGTTTCCGAGGATACGGTGGAGGTCGGAGCTGATGAGAATACCGAGAATGGTGGGAATGCTCGAGGTGTGAATGAAGAAGTGGACCAGCCTGCTAGTTCATTCGGGATTTCTGCATCCGGATTTCTCAACGTTGACTTCCTTTTGTGAATTGAATTTTCTGGCCGTATGTGGCCGTTTTTAGTAATTTTATCCTGCGACCGTTGGAGGTTGCATTCTTATGTTTTCGGGACTGGCCGTTGGTGGCTTTGAATCCCGCCGTCTTTTGCGGCTTTTATGAATATGAAAATTTGCGAGATTTCGTCTTTTGTTTCGATTTATACTTTCGTCAAGTGTAGAGGGAAGGATGCGAGTAGTCACTTCGTATCCTAACTCTTTTTTTGTCGCTTGGTCCGTATGCTACTTTTTAGCGAGCGTTTTTAGGTGTAAGCGATAAGAGACATGTTTTGGGATCTCGTATACGATACTATGTCTGTGAGATGTCAAGATCCAGCAAGACTGGGTTTAGGGCAAGACCTAGGTTTACTCTCAGCTTTGAGGCTGTGCGATGACTGATCGGCTTTCGTTTTGCCTGTTAGTGATTTCTTCCTGATTCTTTTCGTTTAAAGTCCGCGACTAGTCGCCGGCTTATATGACTTGTGTTAAAAGAATCGAGCTATCTTCGGAATATATCCGAGACGCTAAACCAAAATTTTGGGTTTCTTGTATAGCGCGCTATGATATCCTTGTCGGATGTAAGAGGACCTTTGTAGGTCTGACTACGATTTTGTATTGAGTGAAACGTTTCTTATGAGCGTCCGTCGGGGCCAATCGACGGGCGTGAGTTTATTTTTAAGTCGCTGGTGGACTGTCTTTTGCGGATAATACGAGTTTAGTTATCTTTTTAAGAAGTTGCGACGTCTCGCGTTTCTTTTGAAGATATGATTTTCGTTTTTCCGAAGCGTTGATGCGTTTAAGTAAGTATAAAAGATAGAAAGAATTTTATTAAAAAATTTCGAGAAGTTTAAAGTACATATGCGGATTCTCGCGTTTTTGTGGGAGTATAGGAGTATACGCACCCAGTCCCCCCCCTTTTTGGTGAGGGGGATAGCTGAACTCGTCGGGTTTCGACGAGCTGCCTACGTACCTCTTTCGAGGATCAAGCCATCTCGTAGTTCTGATAGTTGCTGCGGACGTTTTTACTCCCCGTGCGTCGCCGTTCCGATCGTGCTGGTCAGATCAGTGGTGTGTGCGGGGGTCGAGCTGTCCGGTCCTACGGCGGTAGATTCAGAGGCTTTGTCGTCTTCTTGAATCGTTGCCTGTTCGGACGATTTTGGATCATCTTTCCTCGAGTCTTCGGGAATGTTGTGTGATTCCTTTGCTCGTTTTGGGTTGGCCGCAGGGGCGTTCCGATCTTTTCGCAGCTTTAAACTCGGCTAGGTAACAGAGTCTCGACTGTTTCTGACTACCCCAGATGGCTGCGGTTCCGGTCGGAGTCGGGAACTTGATACCTAGGTGATATGTGGACGGTACTGCCTTCATGGAGTTGATCCAAGGGGTTCCCATGATGGCGTTGTAGATGGCCGGGTTGTCGACTACTGCAAACTCGACGATCTTTGTAACTTCCTTTGCCATGACTGGGAGTTTTATTTTTCCGAGGGTCATGGTAGTGACGCCCGAAAACCCCGTCAAAGGTTTTGGCTCAGGGATGACTTCCCCAAGTGGGATCTTCATCCTGTATAGGGTGTCGCGGAAGATGACGTTGACCGTGCTTCCAGTATCGACGAGAATGCGGCCGACTTCGAGATCCTGGATGACCAGGTCGATTACCAAAGGGTCGCAGTGAGGTTTGTCGATTCCGACGGTCTCGTGTTCCTCGAAAGCGATTGTGTGGTTAGGAACATCGCTGTCCGGGAACCAGTTGGAACTGGTCTCGGCTTTTCGCCCGTAGGCTTTTATCGACGAGACAGAGTCCTGGTAGAACTGTGATCCTCCGATGATCATGTTTACCCTCTGGCGACTGCTGTTGTTTCCTTGGTCGTCCTGTCTTCTTCCGCGCTTTTCCCCTGATTGGTTTTCGGTCGCGCGATCTTCGGAGGTAGTTTTGTTAGTCTTTGGGCGGTCGGAGTCCAGGAGCAAGTCCTTTATACTCTTGACTTTTGATAGCTCGCCGGTGAGGAGTTTTGCGGCGAGCCGGGCGCCGAGAACCTTGCAGTTCGCAGTGGAGTGGCCTCTGGTCTCGTGGAACTCGCAGTAGGAGTTATCCTTGTACTGGTTCCTGGTCCAGGTGTTTCCGGAGGTTTTGCCCTGCTCCGAGTTGATGGCGTAGTTATGCTCGCCTTGGACGTCTTCCCCTTCGTGATGGACGTATTTGTCGTTACGAGAGGGTTTCTTCTTGGACGCGGTTTTCTGCGGTCCGTGCTTCTGCGATAGAAGCTTCATCTCTTCTTCCATGATGATGAAGTCTGTTGCCTTGTGGAGAGTGTCCTGGATTGTCCGCGGCTTTTCCAGTAGTATCCACTTTCGGAACTTTGACTTGTACCAGAGAGTTTTTCTCAGGGCGTCGATTGCGACATTGTCGCTGATGCCCGTTACTCTGGCCATCACCAGTTTGAACCTTCGCATGAAGTCGCGGAGTGACTCGTCTTCCTTCTGAGCTAGACTCCATAGATCCACGTCGGACGTTTCTCTATCCATGAACATGGAGTACTGTTTGAGAAACGCCGAGGCCAGTTGGCGGAAGCTTCCGATGGAGTTCCGTTTGAGCCGGGAGAACCACTCGAGTGCAGCACCTTTGAGATGCTCGACGAAGAGAAGACAATGACCTGCGTCCCGTTCGCGCTCCGGGAGTTTGCACCTACCCATTGCGATCTGGAAGGACTGCAGGTGCGACTTAGGATCCGTCGTACCGTCATAGATCGGGATTTTGATCTTCCCTGGGTCTGAGATGCGTGTTTCCGTGATCCGAGTGGTGAACGGTGTTTTCCGTGCTTCCTCGTGAAGTCTATCGATCTCGGGGGCGGAACTGGTCGCCTGATGGATCTGCGATTTTACCGCTTTCACTTCAGCCACGGTCTTTTTGAGAGATTCACGGAGATCACGGATCTCGCTACTGCCGCCGGCGTTCCTCCGAACCTGTCGACGCTGGTCGCGATAGATCCGAGTTTGATCTTCCGCGAGTTCTTCCTGCTCCATCCAGTAGAGTTCTTCTTCCTCTTCTGTCATGGGCCTATCGAAGGATACCGTCTGCCGAGCGGACTGGCTTCGGGTTCTCCTGGGGTGGATGTCAGCGTCTTCATCGGAAGGATCCGATCGATCGCTGACATCTAGATCGATGCGCTCGACGTCGCTTTCCTTGTTTCCCGCAGCCGGGAGTGGAAGGTCCTGCGAGGTCGTTTGCTGTCCTCTCGGAGCCGTTTCCTCGGGAGTGGGCTCTTTCGGGGCATCTTTCTCTCGTGCTTCGGGAGATCCGAAGTCGAGTCTCCTGCCGCGGCGTGCCTTAGTGGATCCGCGCGGCAACTTGCTCCTCGCAGTTAAGGTATCGACCTGTTTTGCGAGCGAGGTTATCAGCTTGTCCTGTTGTTCTGCCCGCGCCTGGGCGGAAGTAAACAGTTCCTTCATCTGTTTGAGCGCCTCAGTGTTTGCATCAGCAGTGACTGTGGACGCGTCTCCGGCTGGAGTCTTCTCAGCGTTGGCATCGACGGGTGTGCCGTCTAGCGCTGGCTGATCCTTGGTGGCGTCGGCTGACATGATTGAGCGTGTGCAGTTGCGAGATAGATAGATCCGTAACCCCCCCTCCTTCTAGCGCCAAACTGTGGGAACCGAAATTCGCACCGTCAATTTTCGATAAAGATTTGTGGAGGAAAACCGAGTTAACCCAATCTTCCTTGAAGGTCCCGGATATCTGCTGGGCCGCACACGAAACAATCAAATAAAGTTGCGGAAAATAAAAATCGTAAAAGTTGAGCGAAAAAGATCTTATTTCTGAATTCTCGTTTGAGCGTGTACAACAAGAAAAGAAACCGGCCGTAAGGGCTGTCGAGGAGTCCGCTAGTCTGGTTGCCTAAGTCTATCCTAGTTGAGTCGCAGCTCGCTAGTGAAAACGGAAAAGAATGCTAAATCGCTCTAAGTGCTAAGTGCTTGAAAGTTTGTGATCTGGTTTGCTTCTTGCTCAAAGCTCTCCTTATATACTCCTCCTATGACGGTCTATCTTCTCGCGGGCTGAGTTGGGCTTTTTCCATTTTCGTCCATCTTTGTGTTTATCGGGAAACTTGACATTTATCTTCGGAAATCTTGACATTTATCTTCTGGAAACTTGATATTTATCTTCTGGAAACTTTGACATTTATCTCTTATGTGAGGATAAGGATAAACCGTCATAGTTATCCTTCCTTTTCGGAAAATCGTACGTGGGCCGTTTTGGCCACGTTGGGCCGTTTAGGCGTTTTTACGGTTTCTCGAAAGGACCGTCTTTGAAGGTCTCGGTGTTTCCGAAGGAACCTCAATTCCTTGTTTAGTCGAGGAAGTGGTGTTCTAGAGTAACCGTGATCATGTCAAACTTGCGTAGATTGATCCGAACAAGCTAAGATAGGATCGAACCGGACACGATAGGAACGAGACCGGGACGAGGGCCGTGGACCGACGCCAGGCCGACCCGTGCAACGGGTGCCGCCGGCGAGGCGGGTGCCGCCGGCGCCAGGCCGGCCCGCGTGACGGGTGCCGCCGGCGCCAGGCGGGTGCCGCCGGCGCCAGGCCGACCCGTGCGACGGGTGCCGCCGGCGCCAGGCCAACCCGCGTCCCGCGTGCCGCCGGGCCAGGCGGGTGCCGCCGGCGCCAGGCCGGCCCGCGTCCCGGGTGCGCCGGCGCCAGGCCGGGGTGCCGCCGGCGCCAGGCCGGCCGCGTGACGGGTGCCGGCGCCAGGCCAACCCGCGTCCCGGGTGCCGCCGGCGCCAGGCCGACCCGAGTCCCGCGTGCCGCCGGCGCCAGGCCGGGTGCCGCCGGCGCCAGGCCAGCCCGCGTCCCGGGTGCCGCCGGCGCAAGGCCGGCCGCGTCCCGGGTGCCGCCGGCGCCAGGCGGGTGCCGCGGCGCAGGCCGGGTGCCGCCGGCGCCAGGCCACCCCCGTCCGCCCTGCCTCGGCCCGCTCGCCTGCCGCCGCCCGCCCTGCCGCCGCCCAGCCCAGCCGCGTCCGCCGCCGCCGCCGTGCGCGCAGCCCGCGTCCCGGTGCCGCCGGCGCCAGGCCGGGTCCCGGGTGCTGGTGCCGCCGGGCGCCGCAGGCCGCGCGCCCTCCCGGCGTGCCGCCGCCGGGCCAGGCAGCCTGCCCGGCCCGCGCGCCATGCCCTGCGGCGTCCCGCGATCCGCCCGGTGCAGGCCGCTCGGTGCGGGTCCACGTCAGCCGCGTCCTTCGTGCGCCCGGCGCCAGGCCAGCCCGCTCCTGCGTGCCGCCGGCGCCAGGCCGGGTGCCCCGCTAGCGTCATCCCGCGCCCGCGTGCTGCTGATGCCAGGCCGTCTTGCCGTCTGCTTTGTTTCGTTCGATCTTTCCCTCGTCAGTCGCTTGCGGGAAATCTTTCGAGTTTTGGGAGGGTCTCTAGTCGTAGATCTCGAGATAATTGTTCCAACGAGATTCCGCGAGTATCGGGATTTTGAGATGGACTTAGATCTTCAGACTTTCCGTCGTCGAGGATGAGAGCAATGTGGCTCCGAGTTTTAGATATGTTTAAAGATGAATCTTTAAAACAATCGGGAAGGTTTTACGGAAGACTCATTGTAGATCTCGGACAATCCAGACATGGATTTCAAGGGACCAGGATGCTGTCATTGCCCGAGATCGCGAGACGACCGCATTGATGGGCGCCAGGACCCTCGCCATTGGCGCCAGATGGGAGTGGACGAGCCTTTCGTGAGTTTTATCGAGCGACGACCCGTTTCTTGGATTTGATCGTCGCTTGGCTTTTCTTTCGAGGACTTTCGGGTGACGATTTCGTCATTGACCGATTTTGACCCCAACAATACTTAACCGGCCGTTTAACCCAAACGCCATATAACTCAATTGTCAACCTCAACGTGGTTCAACCTTCCAATATAGCTGATTCTTCATGACCAACATAACATGTTGATGAAGGAATGAGAAACATAAATAAATTGATTATATAAAACCCACTAACAAGCTCATTTCGCATAAAACCATATGGAGAGGAGTGATTCGTAGCACGGGAAGACCCCGCAAACAAATGACTTTCCCTGGGCAGTTTTGTAAGCAACTCTTTTATCTGAAAAAGGTCAGTTGTAATAACTCTCATTTGCAGGTCCATGTAGGGAGAATAGCAGTGGTTTTTTTTTCTTTTTTTGCAATATTATTTTTTATGATTAGGAATCAGATGCATTTCAAAACTACAAATCCCTTACCTAGAGGTTATATATATAATATAGACAATGTACAAAAATTCGTAGTAAAATATATATTACACTGACACATAATATAAATAGTGCAGGGAAAGTACGCACCCGAAGTACCTCACATTTTTAAGACACGTGAAATCACACATGCATGGATTTCAACTTAAAACAAATAAAATCTCTTCTAAGATATAGTTCATGCATGCTTCACACCGTTCTGTTTCTTTCAATGTTTACTTTTTTCTCATGAATGATTTTTCGCACCTTCTGGCAAGACAATCTCAATATGATTACAATAAGGAAATGTATATGTAAGAAAGCCGTGATTGATGAAACCGTTGACAAAAAAAAATTGAAAACTCAGTTTATGGACATGGATCTTCAATTCCTTTTTCATTGACATTTTTTTTCATTGACATATTGCAATAATGCAGACCATAGTTTTTATCATCATTAAAAATTAGACGATTATTTGCCCAGAAAATGCGGTCTAGTGATTTTGTATTTACCCGAATAATAGTCTAGTGGTAGTGTTCAATACCTAAATTTGATTAAGTTACTTATATATATATAGTTTGTTACTTTCAGATTTGTTCATACAATTATATGGTTGACGAAGGTATAATGCATGATGGATATATATATATATATATATATATATATATATATATATATATATATATATATGCATTTAAAGTGAAGTAAGTTGGAGGAAAACATGTAGTACGGTTTTTATGAGATCGTCCATGTGCACAAATGTATAGATAGCCTTTTTAATTCGCAGATTAATACGAACTAGTACGTGTTTTATTTCCTCCATTTGACATCGATCGAGCTGAAGGAATATATAAGCAAAGGAATCACGTAGTTCTTGTAATAGATACATTGAATTACCGAATGGATAAACTGAAAGACATTAAGAATTCATATAAAAAGATATTCTGCGTTGTCTTTCATAAAACAAAAAATAATATTCAATGTTAAGTTACATCAGATTCCAACTTAAAAATCAATAGGTAATAATTTTAACATTTACACCAAAAAAATCAATAGGTAATACATTGATGTATATATTATTTATATAATTCCATTTTAAAGTATAGTATTGTTTATGTATTATTTATGATATTTTGAATTTTGATGTAATAATTTGTCTATAATATTGGTGAAGGGATAAAATGTTACCATTAATTTTAGGATATCAGACATGAATCAGTATGCCCAATATTTGGGTCAGACCTACTTTTAGTGGACTAATACTCGGCCAGGATTTATCTGAATCGGAAAGGACAATATGAAAATTATATGGACTTTTGATTCAAAACCAATTATCAAGGAATTGAGGATTTCTTTCAGTGTCCAATATAACGTAGGACCGCAAAAAACCTGATTGAAAATCACGAAACATAAATTGATATAAACGATAAGACGAGGATAAAAAACGTTTAAGAAATCCGTTAAAGAAAAGGCGAATTGACAAAAGCCATAACAAAGGTATTAAATTATTTGTGATACACCAAAAGTTATAGGCTGCTATATGGTAAAGAACCAAGAGTTTTAGAAGGATACAGTGATTCATACTGGATATCTGAATCTAAGAACTCGAAATCCATGAATGAATATATCTTTATATATGGTGGTAAAACAATATCTTGGAAATCTTCCAAATAAACATTATTGACCAGATTCACAATGTAATCTGAGTTCATTGCTTTAGACAAAGAAGCTGAAGAAGCTGAATGACTTTGTAATTTTGGAAGATATTCCAATGTGGGAGAAACCAGTCTCAGCTCTACGCTTACAATGCGATAGTCAATTGACTATAGCTCGGGCACTGTATAATCTCTATAATGGTAAGTCGCATCATGTAAGATGACATAAAACCATTATAAATTGTGATTTCAAAACGTCAGCTGACTACCTTATGGATATGTATCAAAGGTTTAATATGAGATTAAGTTTTAAAATAATTAAAGGGAATGGGTTTATTGCCTATTACTAAGAAGATGTTTGATGGAAACCCCACAAACGCGATTGGAGATCCCAAGGGGTCGGTTCAAAGGGACAACTAAGTCAAACAGAATCTGATTAAAGCACTGCAAATTACTCAGATCCCAAGATGAATAACAGTGCTTCCTGTAGATATTTAAGGTTAAGCATTGGCTTTTAATGAGATAAGAGCTCAACCTTCATATACATGTATATAAAGTATTGCACGGTACATGATAGTTACTTGTGGCAATCACCTAATGAGTGTGAAATGAGGCCGTTTCTAAGAGGATGAAGTTCAGGCTATACTCTCCAAATTCACTCATGACAACCACGCAAATTCAAGGCCAAAACGAACACAATAGAAAACTTAACTCTACGAGAAGACGAAGCTGTGTTTTATCTGCTGTCTCGGTTTACACAAAATTTTGGGTGGTTCAAGACATCATGTTGACCTCCTGAAATGTAGATCCGGTAGGTACTAACAATGAGTGGTTCAAGGCTGAAATATGCTACTACCTCATATACAGTTAGTTTTTCGCTTATACTCTCGAAAAGTCCGTCTGTCTAGTATGTTGTTAAGTCTAGTCAGTACGGGCTGAGTAAAAAATTGAATTATTGTGAATATAATTTTTATAAGCCTAATGGGCTGTGTAAAAATCTGTCTATTATGAAGTAATATGGGTATTTAATTTTATGGAAAAGGAATAAATCTTACAAATTATTCTCAAATAATTATGGAAGATTTCCAATATTATTTTAGAGAAATGTAAAGATTGCGTCCAAATAGTTGTAGAATATTTCTTATAATATGTTTGAATAAATGTAAAGTTGCGTCCAAATAATAGTGTAATACTTCTCAATTAATTATGTTATGTTAATAGATATGAAATATTTCTATTCATGAATATTCTTTTACTTTTTCACAAGATTATTTATGGGTGATCAAGTAACTCATACTCATATAAATAGACATGTAGACTCTTTATTCAATACACGCTTCAAAGCAATTAGATAATAGGTCCAGCAAAAACCTTAGTCTTCTTCATTAGTAAGTTTCGAGAGTATTTGTAGTAGTTACAGTTCGCTAGATTCTGTTTTTGGGTGTTGCGAAATAGTCTCGTCACGGATATATCCTGGGATTCAAAAATCGCATACAACTGTCACACATTACGTATGATTTATTGAGTTAAGGAAAAATATCAAATCTCGAGTATAAGTTGATGACAAAAAAAGGATCAAATCTCGACTCTGTGAATTCGTCTTTTCCTTAACGGATTTCTTAAACGTTTTCTATCTTCATCTTATCGTTTATATCGATTTCTGTTTCGTGATTTTCAATCAGAATTTTTGTGGTCCTAAGTATAAGACTCCATAATATTTATTTGTCACATTCAATCTCTATCAACGTTGCATTTTCGAATGTGGCATTTGATGCCCTCTCTACCGAAGCAAGGGACAAAGACATTCATAAACTATTATTAGTCCACGAGGTTGTCTAAGCATATAAACACACTCTTATATTTTTAAAATATATGTAAATTTTCACTAATCCTAAACTAATTTTTTGAAAAGCCAGAAAAAGACAATCGACACGTCTCTCATTCTTTTCGATAGAGTTTTGATACCCACGCTCTCTTATATAAACCTAAACCTTAGCTTCGGAAATCTTGTTTAATTCATAAGATATTATGTGTTTCCTAAATTTTTTTTATTATTCCTCTCTTCATTACCTTTTTTAATTTATTTTAAATTATTCTGAGAGTATTCCGGACTTATAGAAGAGTCAGGCTAATTTCCAAATTTTTTTAAAAATTAATCTGAGAGTATTCCAGGACTTATAGAAGAGTCCGACTAATTTCCAATGAGAAGTGCAGTCTGTAGATAAACCCTCTTTCATGATATTCAAATGGGTTGAAAGAAACGATCCATATTTATATAAAGTATCCATATAAAATGTGACTTAATTTCGTATAGTAGGTAAATCGAATATGGCATGTGTTGACATCCTATTTCCTTCTTCTTACCACTCAACCACAAAGTCCCAGACAAATGATAAGAATAGATCCATCCAGCCTGTTTTTATTGAGGTAATTAAGTAACTAAAAGATGCATTTGAAAAATCAAAAATATGTGACAACAATAAATTGCAAAAATATATCGAAAACATCATAGAGAGAGTATTATTTTGGTGTGGTTCGAATTTACCTCCGGAATATTTAAAACATAAACTAAAGCTTGATCCGCGCATCCGCGCATATATTCTTTTTTTATTTTTAGAAATATAATTATCTTGTATAAAAATAATATATATTTTAATATTTATCTGTATTAAATAATTTTTAAATGATATTTTCAAAAATAATAATCTTTTAATTTATAATGAGTAATTTTATTTTATTTTTTGAACCGTTAATTATATTGTCTATATTTTTAGAAGCGTAAATGTTTTATATTTCTTATGGATCAAAGTTTTAATGTATAATAAAATTGTTATCTATGGTTATATTTTATTTATACGATCAAATAATTAAATTTATTATTTACAATTTTGTGTTTTATATTATGTAACTTTATAACAATTTCTTATATCTTTTGAACCTAATTAATATATCAAAATCAAAATAATCAACCCGTAATAATGGAAATCTTATTATGTCGATTGAGTTTTTAATAAATAGGGAATATGCTTAAATATTATGTACTCAAAACTGACCCTATTATTATGATTTTAAATAAATATAGTATCCTATGCATAACAATAGAATTGTTAGTTATGATTTCAAGGAAGGAGTGGAGGGGTGTTTTTACTAAATAGAATTGTTGTATGTGAATAGGGAAACGTCACAATGTTTGTATAGAATATGTAGCGCTTAATGCATTAAAACATATATAAAGAATAATAAGTTCAGTCTTCAGTTTTCATTGTGCAGGTATAACATATTTGGTGAAGAAGAAGAGTTATAAAAAAAAATTATCTGGAGGGGGTCAGCATATAATCTTGGGAAAATTTAAACGTATGAATGGGTGTGCTATACAGATGGAAGTTCATCTTAATTAAGTTGTGATGATTGAGATACATTATATATTAAGTTATTAACTAACGTATTGTAGTGTTTAAAAAAAAAAAAAAAAAAAACTAAAACATATTGTCGATGGATCTGTACCTTAAGTGAACAATTTATACTCTCTCCGTTTCAAATTACTTGTCGTTCTAGAGTATAATTTTTGTTTCAAAATAAGTATCATTTTCGGTTTTCAATGCATAATTTATTGACAATATTCTCTATCATATTTTTCTATTGGTTGATATATGGTTAGGTGTATTGCTAATAGTGTTTTTTATTTTGAAAATATGTAAAATTAAATGTTTTCTTAATATATGTGCATTAACCTAGAATGACAAAAAATATGAAACGGAGGGAGTATTAGGGGATGATTGGTAAGGGCTGTAGCTTTATGTTTTTGGCTGTAGAATTTAGTCTGCAGAATTATTTGCTTTAACTTTTTTTGTTGTAGCTTTCTAAAGCACTATTTTTTTTTATTTGAAAATAAAGCTCTCTACAGCCATATTTTGATTTTGTAGAGATATTTTTGCTGTGGGTTTTTTAAGGAAAGGAAAGCATGATTGGTAAATTAAAGTGGCTCTATAAAGAAAAAGGCTCTAAAGAGCACTCACAGCCCTTACCAATCACCCCCTTAATGTTTTGATTGTCACATAGAATTTGAAAAATTTAATGGGTGTTATGTGATAGTTATTGCAACCAACTGAATTTGTTATGCTTTAATTTAGGAAATGATTTATCAATTAGGAATATACAAGAATGTTTAAAATGAAACTCATTAATTATTTCAGTGGCATTGGAATGTAAGTAACTTGCAAAATTAATAGGCATTTTATATTTATACTTCCCTTTTAATAGATTAAAAGTGCTTTATTGAGCCACAATGATAAATACTTACTGAAATTTATAAAAAACATTAACTATGACTTTACTAATTTTTTTCTAAAGAAACACCTATGACTATTGTCTAAAACAGCCTAATTTTTATTCATTATTAAATCACTGTTAACCGATGACAAAAAAATCATTTTAACTAATCCTTTAGTCTTAATTTATCTGTTAATATCTCATGTCTGTTGTAGTAACTAATAGATATTTTTTTCTGATGCTCATTTTTCTAATGATATTGTCTTTTGTTCTTCTGTGTTATTTTTCCATTTTATTGAATTAGATATTTTAGAATTTTATTTTTGATTCATTTCATTTTTTATAGTTAGTGCCCATTTTTACAATGCTATATACTTTATTATTTCTATTTACATATTGAACAAAGGGAATTTTAGTTTCTACTGCCTATTTCATAATGTTTGCAAATTTATTTATAAAAATAATACTCCCTCCGTTTTTTAATATAAATCGTTTTCGAGGAAATTTTTTGTTTTAAATTATATGACGTTTTCGGTTTTCTATGTAAAATTTATTAACAATTAATGTTGTATGACTAATGATAATATATCTTCTATTTTTTCATAGGTTGATTTGTGGTTAGGTAAATAATTAATGATGTTTTTGTTTAAAAAATAGAAGTAATTGATTATTTTTTTAATCTGTGTGCATAGTTCTAAAACGACTTATATTAACAAAAGAGAGAGTATGTACTATTATTTTCTGAACATATATGTATAGACTTAAACATTCAGACAAAAAGTAGAAGAGATTGTAGCTAATTGGGGATAGACTGGCATTGAGAAATCCCAAGTTCTGCACAATTGCGTGCTTGTAGGGATATAGATTCAATCATTGAAAGTCAAACTCTGTTTGTAGAAAGAGTAAATTAAGAGGGTCAATTTGAGTGACCAATGCCAATGCCAATGCAAGTTGTCTAAAATGATGAATTCAAGTTGAACTCTCATTAAATTTAGCGATTTTGAAAAAATTAAATTGCAGAGAATCTAAATAAACTTTAGGATCTTTGGATGGAATATGTTGAACTAATAGTTTTTTTATTAATAAACAAAAATGTTTTTCTTTTCTTTTTTTTTGCTGTAGAAGCATTATCTTATATGCGTTCCTTTCTTCAAAAAGGCTAATAGCAAATAGTGTTTTTTTCGTTTTAGTTTCCTTTCTCTTTCTGTTTCTTTTTTTTGTGTAGCGTTGTTATTATATATATTTATGGGAAAATTTTATTTTTACACTTTCTTTGATACCATTATTCAATTTTACCACCAATCAAAAGACATTTTCATAGATACCACATTCATTAATGTGTGAATTACTATACTACCCTTATCTTATCTTCAGATCTCTCTCTCTCTTCCGTCTAGATCTGCCGTGTCTGTCATGTTGGGGTTTCCTCGGAATCTTCAAGGCAAAGAAGCCAAGGATTTTTTCCTCAACGAGATTCACTCTCTCCAGAACTTGTTACCTGACCCGTGGGATGCTCGAGTTTCCAAGGAAGGCCCCACCGTTCAGATCCATGTGCCTAAGCTCCCTCTCTCCGACTCTGGTCCTCCTCCTCACATTGGTGTGGATAATTCGGCAAAGGAGTTTGCTGCTGCCTTATCGGTTTCGAGGCAAGGCAGACACACGGTGGTGCTTAAGAGAGCAGTTGTGAAGAATAACGCTGCACGTTCTGCTTCTGACGACTTTGAGGTGTGCCATTCGTGCTTCTCCGGATAAGTGTTTGTTTGTGTGGTTTACTGCTAATTCAATTTGAATTCGTTCTGATAGGCTAGACTTGCTAGTAGTGTTTTGATGATGCAATGAAACTGTATATGCTGCGTTGTTTGTGTATTATTCACCAGTCACCACTGTTGATAGTATGTTTCCTTTGTGTGTTTATATTAGTCATGTCCTCCACAACTAAGGTGCTATGAGCCATGGTGTATCAGTAGTATTGATGTAGAACTCCGTTTGATCTTTTCAAATACCAAATTAAACCTTAATCTTGTTTGTATATGATGTCTTTCTCTATGTAGATTGGTGTCAATGAGCTCACTGAAAGAGATCATGACACTGACAGTGCAGGTGTTACGTGTTCCATGTGCTATATGGTTGAAGTTGGGAAGAGTGAGCGAGCAAAGATGCGTTCTTGCAAATGCTGTGGCAAGAAGTATCACAGAAACTGCTTGAAGCAGTGGGCTCAACATAGAGGTACCGTTTCATGGGGTTGTTGTTATGCTTATAATTGTCCTGCTTATATTCTTATCTTTGTTTTTTTGCTTGCAGATTTGTTTAACTGGAGCTCGTGGGCTTGCCCCTCTTGCCGAACCTGTGAGGTTAGTTGGGAGTGGGACATAACTTTCTCAATGACTAGTTCTCTAATTCCATTTTGAGTTCTGAGTTGAGCCTGGTTGAATCCTCCGACGTCGCTATGAAAGTGAAATTATTGTGTGTTTTCAAATTTTGACTCGGTTACCTTTTATATTAAATCACTGAGTTGTGCCTCTTATTTTATACACAAGGAAACTGGAACATCGTTGCAGACGTTGACTTCAGCTGCTACCATGGAGCATCTTGGTGGAGGTAATATCGTCCAGCCTTCCATGTCCACGAAAGATGCACTGGACAAGTATCATATTGTTACGCAGAAGATTAGTAAAGTGGCTATTTATACTTTTTTACAATTTCTACATTAGTTTTGGCTTCTCTATATTACATGTGGTTGACTTCGTGAAACTGTTTCAGATGGAGGACTTAGTGGCTAATAATGCAGGAGATGGTAAAATTCAGGTACTTGAGTTCCTAGTGCATAAGTTGTTATAGTGAAGTTTCGTTTTCCATTTTATGTTCACCTGTAATTAATGGAATTTTGAGTTTTTTAAATGTTTCGTAATTTCAGGAAATGGTTTGGTGGTTTTTGGCCACTTAATGCCTATCTGTTTTGATATCGATTCAATCACTGATGATCTCATTAAATTTTCAGGTTGTACTTTCTGAAGTTCCTGAAATCATCCTTAGATGTATCAGCAGAGGAAGCAGCTTTAGCTGTCGCTCAAAAAGCTTCGAAGGCTCTTTATGAGAATGCATCAAGTAGTCTTCACGTCAGTGCCAACCTAGCAATTCTTGTGCCTATTCGTGATGTTTGCAAGCGTGTTGTTAAAGAGCTCACTAATGGAAACAAGGATATGTGGATTTACTTTTAGCAACATATGATATAGGGCAATAACATATGAAAGAAGAGAAAAAAAAAGAAAAAAAAAAGCCGAAGAGAAAATAAGAGTTTATAAATCATTTATAAAAGTTTATAAATCATTTATAAAAGTTTATAAAATAATTTGTAAAGTTTATAAGCTACTTATAAAGGTTTATAAATTATTTGTAAGAGTCTCTATACCATTTATAAAGGTTTATAAAACAATTAATAAAGTCTATAAACCATAAAAACGTTATGAAAGTTTATAAACAATTTATAAAGGGTATGTATACAATTTATAAGGGTTATGTATACAATTTATAAGGTTTATAGGTTTAAGAATCAATTAGAAAGACTCTTAAATCATTTATGAGTCCATAATAATTTATAAAGATGTATATAAACAATTTATAAAAGTTTGAAAAAATAATTTATAAGGGTTTATAAGGATATATAAATAATTAATAAGAGTTTATAAATCATTTATAAAATTTTATTAAAAAAAATTGATGAATTTTATAAAGGTTTACAAATTATTTTTAAGAGTCTATAAACCATTTATAAAGGCTTATAAAACAATTTTTTAAGTATATAAACTATTTATAAATGTTTATTAATAATAATTTATAAGGGGTATGTATATAATTTATAAGGTTTATATAGGTATATATAGGGTTAGAAATCAAATGAAGGTCTTTAAATCAACTATAAGAGTCTAACTAGGGTTATTTTCGTTATTTTTGATTACTCACTTTAGGTAGTTTTGAAAATAAACACCAATCAATGGTAAAGATAAATTATATATAAGGGTTTATAAATATTTTTTAAAATCTTATAAATCATTTATTAGAGTTTATCAAGACATTTATAAGATTTTATAAACCACATAAAATGATTTATAAAACCATTTACTAGGTTTATAAATCTATTTATAATTGGTTATCAAAACAGTTTATAAGGATTTCTAAATATATTATTATATTATAATTCATTTATAAGAGTTTATAAAATATGTCTATGAGGATTATAAATAATTTATAAATCATTTATGAAGATTTAGAAATCATTTATAAACCTTTATCAATAGTTTACAGAGAAAATTTTACTTTTACACTTTCTTTGATACCATTATTCAATTTTACCACCAATCAAAAGACATTTTCATAAATACCACATTCATTAATGTGTGAATTACTATAAATAAATTTAGGGAATTGGTTTATGAATCATAATAAATGATTTATAAGACTTTATAAATCATTCTATGGTTTCTTTTAATTTATTTTGTCATGTTTTGCAGTCAAAGCAACAAATTTTGCACAACTTTGAAGTTACCTGCGAAGTATTGTGATACTTCAACAGAGCTACCAGACAAGCCAAAACTGATCATCCAATGTTCAAAGCTGGATTATGTTGAAAATGTTGCTTGCATTTTAGGTAATGAGGAATATAATGAAATAGAGAACTCACACCTTGGAAGTGTTGTAAAACTGGGTAGAAAGAATAACATTCAATTTTCAGGAGAGCTTCTCCATTGCCTTATGCAAAGGAAATCATAGATGAAGGGGGAAAGATCTATCGTTTAGTTTCTCAGATCAACCAATGAGGTTTTTAATGAGAGAATTCTTTCTGACAACAAGATTGGCTTGTGAAGAAAATAAAACACAAATAGTGCCGATGTACAAGATAGTCAGATAACTCAAACATTATTGGCTTAGATAACTCAGTTATTTTTTAATCTTGTAATCTTAGGAAACTAAGAGAAAAGAAAAATCTCCTTGTAAAACTAGAGTGTGAACAAGTACATTGACGACCTGACTCTTACATTATAAATCTTAGTAAACTACTTTCCAACTACACTAACTTTAACTTTTGAAATTTATAAAACATTTATAAAGGTTTATAAAAAGGTTAAAAAGTTTATATTCAATTTATAAGGGGCATTATAAGAGTTATATAGGTTTAAAAACTAATAAAAGAGTCTAAACCATTTAGAAAGACTTGTAAAACAATTTATAATGGTTTGTATAATAATTTATCAGGGTATGTAAATAATTTATAAGGACTTGTAAAACCAATTTATAAAGTTTATACACCATTATAAAGGATTATAAAAAAATTTATAAGGGTATGTAAAATTATTTGTAAGTATATATAAACCATTTATAAAGGCTTATAAAACAAGTTATAAAATCTATAAACCATTTACAAATGTTAATAAGAAAGTTATGAAACTTTATATATAATCTATAAGGGGTATGTATACTATTAATAAGAGTTTATATAGGTTTAGAAACCAATTATTAGGTTTCTATATTATATATAAGAATATATAACCATTTATAAAGACTTATAAAACAATTTATAAAAGTATGGAAAATCATTTATAAGGATTTATAACGGTATGTAAATAATTAAAAAGGATTTATAAATCATTTATAAAAACAATAAATAAATTTTATAAACTATTTATAGGGGTTTATAAATTATTTATATAGAATCTATAAACTTTTGTAAACAATTTGTTTGTTCATGACTTTAGAAAGAATATCTTTTATCTGTATTTTAATCATTTAATATGGACTCCATACTTACCCTCATAATTTA